>JAULCD010283376.1:0-10102 GCA_032361085.1 Calliostoma canaliculatum | reverse complement strand
TGTGTTTAGTTATTTTGGAAAAAATCATTATGCATATTTTAACACACCTTTAGTTGACCATTCACAAAATGTCTTTTGATTTTTAAAAGGTGTATTGTAAAAACGATATGTTGCTGTCTGTACAATTCCAGTCGTGCGCTTATATTGCCCCGAGCGGCACTACATAATATCTCCCTTACTCACTTGTTCAACATTCCAGCATTCCAGCTGTAGACATTTTTCACAACAAAATAAGTACTAAATGACACTGAGAAGACAGAAAGATTAAATCAGACTGACCACTGTTATGCATTAGGAGTTAACAGTGCATAAGGCTATGAAAGGCTATGCGTAAATCGATGTAACAATAATATATTTTGTGAGAGACTCAAATATGTACTTGTGTAAATATTATCATATTTTGACACGTTATTGAAGCGCCCACAACACCTAGTGTTTAACTTGATGTGCAAACTTACTCGGCATTATTGCAGTGGTTAAATACTGACGTTGTATAATTCCTATGCTTAACCTCTCAGCGGTTAGATCTTCATCTTTTAAAAAAAGCTTTGGTATTATTATGTAGAAAGCTCTGAACATGTATTCACTAAAGTGACATACAAAACCAATCCTGTCACACTATATGCTCACTTATCAGTTCTGTATGAATAAACTATTATCATGAAATAGCACATGCTAAACTTTTAAAATTAATCCAAGGCAAGGACCGAAACCATACCTGAAACCTAAACTATTATGTCAACCCTTTGAGTACCGAAAATATTTACAGAGGACGTAGAACTGTGATGGATAGCCATTTTGCCTTGGATAAATGTTTAGATTGGCACTCTTAAAAGACGTCTGCCGGTGAAGTCGTTTCACGTATTGCTTCTGACATAAGTATTCTTAGATGCTGCTATTTTCTTATCAACGTTATCGTTGGTGATATTGTGTTCTGGTAATTGTCCAAGGAGCCACTGAAACCTTTACGCGACATTGTTTTATCAGTTCAGACTCAGTTTTCTCTGCTTAAACCTTGTGAGTGCCAAGCTTAACATATACCAATACACATCAACTTCTAAATTCTGATTTAAAAGGACTGTAAAAAAGCGTAATCTTGGATAATTTATTTTAAAAAGCTCAGCGTAAGGAAAACATAAGGTACATATTTTTTAGGCTTCAGACTCTAGAATCGGTGTAAATCCCAGTTTATAATATAACTTTTGTGAAACTATCTTACTAAAAACAGTACATTTACGACATATTAAAGTTTGTTAAAGTTTGAAAAACGGAACAAGTAAAAACAAACCAAAACAACCTTCCCGAACCAAAAAGAAACAAAAGAAACAAACACATATAAATTTATTTTTTATTTCAGAAAGTCATCTTTTTTGCCCTTTGTTAGTTGAAATGGGGGCTTTTCTAGGTTTTTGTCCTCATCCATGTGCGTTGCTTGAAGCAAAGGGAGTGGAAACCTTGCATAATTGCAGCTAATCTACCTTACATTCAGAATCTTCCAAGTCCATACCCTGATGGGATTTTCACCCAAACACAATCTATTCCATGAGAGCATTCTAATTTGCTCTCTGAGCACACATCTTCCAGTTCGAAAATCTAATTCAGAACATTCTTCTCCTGTTCAATCAAAAGGTTTGCAACCCAGACGGTGTTATGTGTTGATCGAATATATTCATATTCCGATCTTTGTGCCTTGGGCTGGGAAATTACATGATGGAAAACCTTGTCTGATAACAAAAGTGAATGTGTAAACATTTACTGTGCTCTGATAGTAACGGAAGACAACTCAGTCCGTAAACAGAAAAAGTGCTTATAATCAATCAGTGTCATAAATCTTATGTTTTTTTGGTTCAAAGACGGATTAGTCTGTTCTGAAACGCAGATACCACCAGATTAAACATGTTTGTAGTTTGTTTTGCTACATAAACTCTCTTGACCATAATATAATTTCACTAAAAAATACTTGAGACATCTGATAATAACAAACGCCCAATTTAACAGGATATAGTTTGAAGACGTTGAAAATTATTCATTAGTAGATGTATAACATGGTGGCTTGTACAAGTTTGCAACAAAAGCCCAGGACCCTGATCCACAAAACTCTTGTACATGTATGACGAAGACGTGTTAATTTTCATCTTAGCACTCGCGTAATCTACAGTTCCTGACTCAATCCCTAAAGCGAGCTTAGGCTCAGTTGTCCATCAGTGCAAAAATGTAACATTGCATTACGACTGTCGTAGCGCAGAGATCGCATCAGAATATGTGCCATTCGGCACCGGTTCCATACATTTTTCTGCGCTTCAAACGTCGTAAGCCTATGGTAAGTAACAGCTCAACAGTACACTGTTTCACTTACGATCTTAGCATTACCATCGCTTTGAGGAACGGGGTCCTGATGAATGTTTTCTCACTCAAATGACATTGCCTCCAATAAAGGAACTCTATACACTGTATTTGTCTTAAATTTAGAATCGCCCTTATCCCATTGGCATCTTTCATGGTTATATAAACAAAATATTTTACAAAGACTTACCAAAAGGTTGAACGGTATTGGTATGCTAACCTAGTTTAAAAGACGGTCCAACAATCAATGTCCACCGATGCGTTGTTAATGTGTTTATTGTCCTCCCGTCCACTCTGACTATCATGTCGAGGAGGACTTTATGCCATTGTGAACAGCCTCGTCTACATAACATCATTATAACTCTCGTCCAATCTCACTGTGAACAGGGTTTTGATAGTTTAAACAAATTGCCAAATATGGCTTTTTACTTGTACAAGATGGCCTTAGCTTTATCTTCTACACCGACAGTTCACCAGTCTAATAATTAAAATTAGAGCCAAAATTTCCTGATAATATCTCGGTCATGTCCATATGTTGTGACTATCCTACTATTGATCTTGTCAGGTAGTAAAGGTTATGCGCCTAACATCCATAATAGAGGCTGGGGCAGAGACTATGCGTCAGTTCACGCTGATATCAAAAGTGTTGAACAGTTACTTGTTTTAAGTTCAGAAGACCGTCCGATAATTAATATCCACCAGTGAGTAAATGTGTTTATTGTTCTTTTGTTCACTGTGGCATGATGTTATTGTTGACAAGATAGTCCTAGAGAACAGACTCGTCTACATAACAGGGTTTAATCCGTGACGAGTAAGAGTCGTTATATGTAGACGTTTTGTAAATGGTTTTAAAATGTTGATTTAATAATGCTGCATTACGGAGCTCCATAGAGTTTTGACAGAACACGATTGTCACAGTATTATATTCCAATACAGTAACTTAACGTTGAAAGAAACAATTGCAATCGTTGCCATTGTAACAAATTATTTGTTTCTGTGTTGGCAAACATAACAATATAGCATTCAATTGAATAAACATGTTTAACCAATAAACATTATCGCTTACAACCAAAGTCTCGCATGTTGTTTAGAAGCACAATTACTTGTGCTTCAGAATACCATGCAACACTTTGGTTGTAAGCAATACTTTTTCTTTAATCAAACATGTTTAATAATTAATTTGTAAATAATGTCCTTACTCTGTCATAATTACATGTGTTTAAACTGTTCTCTTAATTGTTAAAAGACAGATGTTATCATTCCTGAACCATACGACAATCCAAAACAGCAACATTGGACCTTTTGACCAACACCATTCTTGAAAGCATGCCTGGCAAGTAAATATTAGGCAAAGAAGACAATAAGGTAAAATTCAAATCAAATTTTGTTTTTCATGTGTATGCTTATTTTCAACCTCACATTTTAACGTTCACATAATATCATTGGCCGTGTTGCGAGTCAACATAACGATTAAATTAGATTACTTAAATAAATTGAAACTCCTTAGATATCAGTGTTCAATCATGCTGACATTTCAAACTCACAAAGATGAAAAAAAAAAACCACACCAGTATTCACAGCTGTCATTAAATAACAATCTAGTTGAAACTGAAACTGAAATGAGACCGATCTCTATTACGATTAGCGAGTTTTAAATAATTAGAAAATACCAAATCTGTTTCAAATCTATAGGGGTTGAGTCCAAATCTGTTTATGTCTTTTGTATATCGTTTCGAAAATGGTTTTTACTTGTTGAGTAAAACTTAAGCTTGGAGGTAAGTTAATTATGGACAATCGAATAAATTTCACCAAGTGTATTCCATTCCCCAAAACTAGCGCTTCCTCAGAATCCGTTCATCCAAATGCAATCTTAGCATTAGCAATTTAGTTCAATTCAAGGTTCATTCAGTTATTATGCAATATCCCCCAACGTTTTTAATGTCTTTGTAGAAACTTCAGAAGTCACTCGCTGTCAAAAATAGTCGCAAGTAGTCGTCGCTCACCGTGATATTGATTTAGGATGTCCCTTCTGGCTTCAGACCACATCTTTTGTCCCGAGAATAGCTTCTCTTGTCTGTCACTGAACATGTCAGTAAGAACTCGTTATGATTTTAAATCGTCAGTGGATTGCATGTGAGATGTGTGAGTGGCATTTATAAGTTTGAATGATAACAGCTGTTGGTGTATATAGGGATTACAGCTTTCTTGTTGCCAAGTAGCGATGTCTCTGTGTATATTCTTACATCAATTTAAACAGTAGTAATCATATATGGTCATATCGTTTACACTAAGATAAAACCAGAAACTGTAAAACTTGATATCTTGTATCTGTCGTTGAATTCGTAGACTACTTTGAGTAATAGAGAATAAGTGACAATTCTTTATCAGGATATAAAAGGGTTGTCGCGCGAACAAAGATCAAGATTAAGCTGAGCTGTTTGTTCGTGCACGTCATTTTGCATCCACATACACCGCCATGAGTTCCTCAGCCTACTTCAAGCAAAGTGGAAATTCGAGTCGCTAGAAAAATGTATAATTATTATTCAGCGGATTTCCATTGGTTCGTTTTTCTTTGGAAATCTCATCAATGTACATACTTTTTATTCAGCGGATTTCCATTGGTTTGATGAGATTCCCAAAGGGTAAAACCGCTGTATATATTCTCCAGTGTAAAATGTGCGGCTCATGCGACACTAGAATGTCTATACAGCCAAGAACAAGAGGAGTCATATGTCTGACAAGTGTAAAAATATACGACATGTGGCCAGAATGGTAAATACCCATTAGACGAGAATTTGTGACTGTATGATTTTCAAAAAAATAGTGAAGTATCCATTTTCTATTTTATTAATGTAATTAAAGAATTAAATTACTCAAATTTTAACAAGATGTTAAAGCCAATGTATCGGGTTCTTTATAATTAATCACAGCATGTTTTATACTGTCGACTTAAATTATAGAGAACAGCAATGTTCCAATAACGACCATCCATACCTGCTTTGACTTAAATTTCGACTCAATTATCCTACGTTTCATTAATAACACGTCCCATCATCTGACGATATATTCACCGGTCTTTCATCAACGTGTAAGACCGGTTGTTAATTTGTCTTCACACTTTTAGTGATCATAGTTACTAAGTTTGCATTTCTTTTAATTCAAAGTAGTTTATGTTAATATAAACATGGCTGCAAGCTTGTAATGCCAGTGAATAATGACAAGGCACAGTTTATACTAATGTGGGACATTTGCTTACAAAATTGTAAGCCATTTTCAAATGCCTAAAAGCACTGTAAACTTATAATGTTTTGACAAATTAGCCTTACGATAACTTTGTGGAACCGGGGACCTGCTCTGTCCTTGTGTTGTGTGACTTCTGAAAGATCCATCGATTAAAATGCATCTCACGGGAAATAATTGACAAGTTAGTGTAACTTTCAATCAAAACATGCTAGCCTCAAGAGGAGTCGTGCTGTCTTCCCTTGACGGTGTTTGCTCAAACTGTGTTTATTCTAGTTTCACTGTTTGGACATCAACAGAAGTGGTAATACCCCTGATATGTCATTGTACAATTCTTGTTTGAGTACGGCAATAATGTGTGTTCTTTAAATAGGTTTTTATGCTGATAGTCAGTCGTGCAATTGCAACATATTGGTTTTCAAATGAGAGAAAGTTGAAACTTCTAATTAAAAGAGTGTTTGGTAAATATGTGTACGAATTGTGTGTTCAAGTAAAATTGGTTGAAATCGATGCAACAATAATGAGTTTTTGTGACATGTAACCTATTCTGCAAATTTTACCATCTTCTTCCGAGTGGGTGAGTTAGGGTGGCAAAGTCGTTTTCAACATTGTTGTTAGTTATATCGCGGTGGCAATGTTTATGGCAAGAGGAAAACCTATATCACCAATGTGGTTATGTGATGCAGCTTATAAGCTTACAGCTTACAAATTACAAGTGACAAGTCATAATTCAGAATTTTTGAATGCCAATGCATGTTTTACATATGTTCACAACGTTTCGGGGCATGCTTGATTCTTCATCTTTGATAAAGTAGCTAGCATATGCCCTGAAACATTGTACACAAAAGTTAACATCCAAAGTCCTGAACTATTTTTAACATTACTTACGCTGTGAATGTTAATTTTGGGTTTATCGATCAAAACAAAATAAAACATTCAAATACCTACTGCTTTCAGAGACGTTTGTCCTCACGGCTTTTCCTTACGAGATTCATTGTCATCGTCTTCCTCCAATTATTGCTTCAAAGGCTGACACAGTTATTCCGGGATCCTGTTATTTTCTCATCAATAGTATCTTAGTGTGTGTTTTGTTCTTGTAATTGTTCCTAATTCCCTGGAGCTGAGCATATTTGCTTTCTTTGTTTCATCACATCAGACTATAGTTCTCTCTGTTCTAACAATGCCTGCGGAGTAATATGGATGTGTTTAGATTGATAGCAACCTTAATAGTCGACCATTACGAGCTCCACTTTTTCTTAAAGCACATTTAAATGTTTGACGTTTTAACATATGAGACCCTCAGGTAGCTTTTTGTAAACTTAATGACCTATTCATGAAGCCATGATTCTAAATCGGGACATTCTAATTCGGCAGTACTTATGACGTTAGTGAAATCCTAATGCTTCGTAAATGTAGTTACTTGACCTTATGCAACTGTTAATTATTTACTGTACTAAACATCTATCTCCTACTGTCTATCAAAAACTCTATTATGAAACACCTATACTGGTTGGTTTTAAAATAGTATTAGAGCACTGCAATGTTGTAAAAAATCCCCCCAAAACATTAATGTTACGTCCACACCTTCCAGTAAAAAAGTCTATTTAAGGTTATTCCTTTCCTGTTTCATTCCATTGTTTTACAATTAAGACGTTGTTATTTGTTGATCAAGTCCCTTCATTTTCTTGGGTTTATGCCTCCGGCTTAGCAATTATATGATAGAAAACCATCTGATGAAAACATTAATTCTGTAAACAATCACAATGGTCTAGTAGTGACGAATAAACTGTCCTTAAACAAAGTAGGTGCTTATAATTAGTGTCAATAAACTGTAGGTTTCAGAATTAAACCGAACAGCGTCAATGTCAGTTTTGTTGCCACATAAATGTTGGACGTTTTACAAGAGATAACGTGCTTGTTTATTTCAAGCATATGGTAGTTGAGAATTGTTTTGGTGAGAAATAACAAATAATAGAAAATCAATTAAAATAAATAAATATATAAATCAACCCTCTAAACCTCAGAACGTATGGTTTATTGTTTTATTATAGTGACGTATTATTATCATATTTCGTTAAATGGGTCAATCCTATATTTGCAAGACAATTGTTTCAATTAAAATAATTGCAATAAACACTATGCATGAATCTTTATGTCACTTAGACAGGGACAAACACAACTAGTGTTATATTTGGGATTACGCTATCTACAAAATTTGATATTCTATCACTTCACGTGTTGAATTCGAACTCACATCGTCAGAGTCAGGCGCTAAAAGGCCAGCACTGCGCTTTACCTTACCAATTAGTTGCTGAAAGTTGTTTTTTAAGTAGAGTCCCGCTGACTAGGATGCTCAGTGAACTTTCTTTTACTGCTGTGCAAACATTATTCATGTAGTTTCTGAAGACCCAATCTCGATTAAGTCTGAAACTTTGTTCCTTTGATGTAAACAATACTCAATACCAGCTTTTTTCACGGATCACAAGACTTTTTTTTCCAAATGTCAAGGAAGAATATTTTGCTTATTATTCTTTAGACAATGGACTTACATTAAACAAATGCGCTTCTGTGAACAACACAAGCTCGTCCCAATATCTGTACAATGATGGATCCCTGGGACAATGAACATGCTTGGTGTGCAGATTAGTTTCTTAACCCTTAAAGTGCTAAGGGCAACTTTGTTCATTTTTAGTTTTCAAATTCCAACTCAAACAGGCTTTTGAAAACCTATCCTGTGGTAGTTTGTTTAAAAGGGCTTCTAAAAGAGCCCTTTTAAATACGTTATCACAGAATAGGTTTTCAACAACACAAAGTGGTCACAGTTTTAAGACTGCCTGAATTTCCCTCAGCACTTTAAAGGTTAAAATTTGATATTACAGAATAGGTTTTCAACAGCATACTTTGGTCACAGTTTTAAGTCAACTCAGCACTTTAAGGGTTAACATAATCGAGGTTTGGACCTTTAATTCGTGAAAAGTTTATCGTGTCAAGGGAGTGCTAACTGCATCATATCAATTGATCTTAAAGTCATAAACAACGATCGCATGTAATTAAGTGCCTCTGAAGCTTTGATTCACTACTTCTGTGAGTATATAGACAGAAAATTGTTATTCATATCAGCTAAGAACTTTGAAGAATCACAAGGATTTATTGATGCCATACAACATTTGTATTACTTCAGATTTAATAAATAACGGTAAAACACACCTTAATATTCCTGAATGTGTTAAATTTTGAACAATGGATACAATGTGTTTTATTTTATTCACATTGTTTTAAAACTAATTTAGTTTAACATATAATTGTGAAAACCTTGTACATTGTATAGTCAAATAACTCGTGCTGTGATTATTTGTGTCAACATCTCATATTCAGATTTCTGTTAAAACAATTACTTTGGGATAGATTTTTTTAATTGAGGTTGTACTTTGAACATTCAACTTGCTGTATGTTCTATTAGCATAGTATCATTAGGAAATGTTAAGGTACGATCTCATATTTCTTTCTTTTCAAGAACAAACTAACTCTTCAACCTTTTGCTTTCGTTGTGGATCATGTACACAGGGACATATTAGCAATATACAAAGCTGTTGAAATTTTAACTTTTCACCATCAATAAAAGCTAACGTAAATTTTTAAAAAGTTATATATTCTCCATTGATTCATCCATTCCAGAAAAATAAATCAAGTGAACTATCTTTAAAGAGTGTTTGCCCAGTGAACGGTGAACTATTTTTACACAATCAGTCATCAAAACTGCATCTTTGACAGTCCTTACTTCATCAGTGCAAACAAAAACATTGATCTGTACACAACTCGTGTTACAGGGCCTCCTTCCTCAAAGCAATCTTAGGCTAAGTTGATCGTAAGTGCTAAAATATGGCATTGGCTTACGACTGTTGTAATGCAGAGATCGCTTTGGAACTGATTCACAGTTTATGCACTGATATATTTCCACAACTCAAAATCAAAAACAAACGTTCTGCTTAGCAAAGACATTCAATATAAGATGTGGCTTTATTCAACTATTTGTAAATAAACTCTCTCAATATTTCTTTCAAAACACAGAATAACTTTGTATTTGATTTATACTTTTCTTAAATTAATATACATATATTTCAACGTAGCAATAATAACTTTAAACAAACCCATGTAATTGTAACAAACCAATTGTCATGTTGGCATATAGGATTACAGTATAACGGCAATATCTTATATAAACCCACCCAAACCCTGTGTCAGAAAAATCAACAGGTGCCCTATTAAACTAGGTGTAATGATGTGTATGTTATTTTCTCGTTAAATCATTAAATAATGACCTCAATTCTACCTTAAATTATTTTTTATGTTAATGCACGGCTAAAGTGTGCTTAACTTCAAACTGCAATGTTTATCTGTCTAACCTGCCCCCCAACCCCTAACCCCCCTACCCCCTAACAACCCAAAGCTGAGAACATTTAAACAGCCTGGCCCCTGTTTCATAAACACGTCATAAATTTATGACGTCGTAAACCAAGTC
>JAULCD010283265.1:0-10102 GCA_032361085.1 Calliostoma canaliculatum | reverse complement strand
AAAATATAACAATGGTTTCGACTGTCGTAGCGCAGAGATCGATTTGGAACCGGTGCCCTTCGGCCCCGGTTTCAAATCGATTTCTGCGCTAAAACAGTTGTAAGCCTTTGATAAAAAAAACAACTCCACAGGACATTGTTTAAAAAATCCCCCTTCTGTAAACCCTGCCGCCGCGATATAACTGAACAATTGTTGAAAACGGCGTTAAACCATAACTCGCTCGCTCACACTAAAAAATCACTTACTATCATCTTAACACTAGGATCTCTTTGAGGAACGGGGCCCTGTTTGTTATATTACGTAAAGCACATTATGTTACATGTTTTAGTAAATGTCTTGACAGGTCAGTTTATGACATGGAGCGGCCAAGCCATCGTAGAGTGACAAGCGTCCTAATTAGTCAAACGTATTTCTTAGTAAATGAGCCCAAGCCGGTAATCAGTACGGCTGACAACACTATGCCACTGGTATAAAGTACAAACTCATTCTTCCAGCCACCTGCATGTGTAGGTACTGTGCTTCCTGCGTCAAACTATCCGAAATTCAAGGTAAGGCCGAGGCTGCTTTTTATTCAACTCAACGTTCATATTTGAAATATTGTTGTGAAGATTCACGTTTAAATATCGCCTGGATCCTAAAAGTCACATTTCTTCAAACTTGTTACTTCTTTAATGGTTTTGTGTTTATTTTTAATCACAATATTTTGCTTGTGGTACTTTTTATCTCGTATTATCCAAATATTATCAGTTATATGTTCAATGTTGCTAATGAGTTAGATGCAACTATGCCTGTTAACCCCTAGAGTGCCAAGCTCAAAATTTGTCCTTTCCAGTGTTCAACTTTCAATCTAAGTAGGCTGTTGTAAACCTACCCTGTGATAATTAACTAATTACCAAAGGATAGGTTTTTGACTGCACAATGTGGTCACAGTTTAAAATCCTAGTCTGTCACTCAAAGGGTTAATTGCTAAGTTATATCAACACATGTTATGTTTGGGGTTGCATTACGCTATTCGTGTAAGTGCCGATTCTATTATTTTTGGTGGTTGAGCCTCGTATGGGATTTAAACATACACCCTTAGAAACGCCGGCACCGAGCACCCTGACGCTGTAACAATTCAGATATTTGGAATTTGCCAACACGAAATTCAACAACTGCTAGATAAGATGAAATTATGTTCAGTAGGCTACTCCTACAGTGGGAATCGGCAGCTAGGAACGGACGAAAATCCTTACCATACTTTTTGTTATAATTATGTACCCTGTTCCACGAAGCGATCTTAGGCTAAGTTGATCCTAAGCTAAAATAAAACTTTGGCTCACAACTATCGTAGTGCAGAGATCGTTTTGGAACTGGTGTCACTCAGTCTGATTAAAACCAGTCCTATTTCTCCGTTGTGGATCTGGGAACTTCCAGTAAGAGGTCATAATTAACTGACTTTTCAACGACAATTCAATTTTAACCAATCGGAGTGAATCTTTTGACGTAACGGAGTTGGCTAAATTCAAAAGCGAAAGCCACAGCCGCTATACCGAACGATGCGCAGGTCCGTGCAGAGGTCAGTTTGTCATAACCTCTTATCGGGAGCTCCCAGATCCTTATGTAAAGTGGAGGAAAGCGCAACGGATCAATAAGGTTAGTTTAACTGGAACTGGGTGCCACTCGGCACTGTTTCTAAATCGATTTCGTAAGTCGTAAGCCTATGATAAAAATAACAACTCCACAGGTCTTAACTTAATTTCGCTTTAAGAAACGGCCCCTGTATGGTCTTTATGAATGTCATGAATGTCTTGATGCGTATATGTTCACGACGTTGTGTGGTAATGGTTGCTCCTTCACCAAGTGCAAGTGCATGTCCCGAAACATCGTGAACATATACGCACCAAGATGACACCCATAAAGACCAGAATTATGCCGTACCACTTCTAAATGACCTTCAAAGAGTTCATATTTTTAGTAACAGCTTTGCGCACATGACATGTTAAAGGCCCAGTTTGAGCATATTGTGTTAATTTATCTGTACATCCTTGTATTTTGCCCCAAATTCGAAATCTGCACCGGTTCCATAATTGATAATTGATAATTTCAATTCCCAGCTCTAACATGTTATGTTTGAAAACTGTCTAAATGACACTTAAATTCACGATGGTATATCAAGTATACACGGTTTTCTGATAAAACGAGTGTTTTGGGGATTCAACGTCGTTTTTCAGCAGTATTTGAGTTATCTCGAAGCAGCAAGGTTTATTGCAGGAGAAACGCCTGCATCACATGTGGTTATGGGCTGCAATAAAACCTGCAAGCTTCGGCTGGTATCTGGAAATATACGTTCTTTATACCATTGAAGCGTATTTTTGTGGATTCCTTAACGTTTTTTGTTTTCTTTAATAATCTATTGCATCGCATCTTCAATATATGCTGATGTTAGTAATTTTTTAAGATATGTTAATGTGTGAAAAAGATTCGCAAAAGTGTAACACCACTGGAACATAATTGAATAGCTTTGTTTTTCCTGGGGATACACAAATGATACGCTTGTGTTTAGGTGTCTTTTTCGCAAGACACAATTAAAAGTGGGGTTAACGCGCGAAGTTCATTCACACTTTGAGTGACAACAGACACTGTGACTTTAGAATGTAACGTCAGTATCATGCTTCAACAGTATCGCAGTGTTTCCGCTGGGTTTTTTAAAAGACGGTCACGGGGGCCACCTGTCTAAAAGAATACCTGCCCTAATCATTTTCTGCCGCTCACCATAGTAGGTTACAATGTACTGTGCACTCCCCGGTAGGGGAGTGAAACATAGTGCAATAAACCAAGCTCTGTTTCTTAGGTAACTGATATACATATATATTTATACTGATAGATTGATAAGTTTCAACAGCATGGTAAAATAACAGAATATATGACTCGACTTGATTATTGGCAATGGTATTTATACGGGACAAAGGGACCGACAGGCATAAAACTTACCGGTCCTAGTTAAATTTTACAGGTCAAAATCCGACTTCTTCAGGTTACCAGTCATTACAACATGAACAACAGCAGCAGTAACAGCGATGAGATCCACGGCTACGACCTCGAGTTCGATCCGGAGGTTGACCGGAAGTACCAGTGCCCGATCTGTCTGGCAGTCCTCCTGGACGCCGTGCAGACCTCGTGCGGTCACCGCTTCTGTGAGAAGTGTCTGAAGGGAGTCATCAGGTATACCAGGGTTGTGTCTGTAGGTGTGTTTGTTGGCTGAGGTCATCAGGTAGCATGATGGCAGTCTAGGGGTACGACGATGGGGTCATCAGTTAACATGGTGGCAGTCTAGTTATCGCATCGTGTTATCGCATTCTTTTTTGAAAAAGTTAATAAATTAACAGAGAAAATATGAAAGAAAGCCCGTAATTTCATTAGGTTGTTCATATTGTTCAATAAAATGAATTTAACAATTTATATTATAAATTATGTATTAAATGGTTGACAGCAAAGACTTTATTAATTGAACCTTTCAATGAAATGATTGTACCATATGTGTACCAGTACAGGTACAAAGACATTATAAGAGTTTAAACATACTTTTATTTCAAAAGAATTTGGATTGACAGGCAAGCCACGGATGGCTTACATAAGTGTCTCTCCACGAGGCATTTATTAATACCTTTTTACGATTTTTTTTATCAATTGGGACCCCGCGTGTTTCAGGGACAGAAGCTGCGCCAAGTGTCCGGTCGACAACACGTGGTTCCGGGTGCGAGGCGAGGTGGGTGTGGTGGTCACGTGGTAGTAGACTCGATTATACGTATATACGGTTATTAATATTTGAGTTTGATCATTCTTTTCATCAGATTAAATAACTCTTATATTGCTAGTAGTGCATTGGTCAATTTCAACATCCGGTGTCCATAAAAAGCAACTGCAAAAAAACCCAAACCCCATTCTTATGGTAATTTTATTTTAACGAACTACTACAGGACCTATAACCTAAAGATCTAAAACTGTGACTAAGTGGTGCTGTTTGAAACTATCGTTATTCTCGTTTTCCATTGCACGAAGTGTCACAGTTATGCTGTAAACCAACATCCATGTAATTTCTGTTAACATCACTCTGACTCCCAGTATTCTGTGTGGTGTAGGTGTTCCCGGACAACGCTACACGACGTGAGGTGCTGTCCCTGACGGTGAAGTGTGACCACAGACTGCGAGACAACAGGTGCCCGTGGAAGGGAGAACTACGTCACCTTCAGGTCAGTACTCGACCAGTCCTTAAGCTCCGTTTCGCTGCTCTATACAAATAGGATTTTGGGACTTACCGTAAGGGTTCACGACAAACTTACCTTTCAGCGACAAATCAATTTTAACCAATCAAATTTCAACTAATCCACCCTGACCCGTTTACTGACCAACTCCGCTCCCTGACCTACTTACTGACCCACTCCATGACCCATTGCCTGACCCGCTCCCCGATTCACTTTCTGACCCGCTTGTGAGATAAATTTGTTTAAAGTTGTTGTTTTTAAAGTCCCGTGTTTGGTCCCATACAGGAGCACGTGAGGACTTGCCAGATAGCGCCGTTGTTGTGCGACTACAGCTGCGGCCTGACAGTGACCCGGGGGGAGATGGAGGTACACAGGGGTGTGTGCCGGAGACGCCCCGTCATGTGCGATCACTGTGAGCAGACGCTGCCGTGGTCCGACCGACCCGTGAGTTCAACATCTACGTTAACCCGAACTGATTTTAAGACATAAAACTGTAATTTTCTTGTGCTAGTAATTTGTCTTGGATCTGAGTAATCTGAGTTGGAAGCATTTTAACATACAGTGAGGACAAAGTGGATCGCTCTAACACAGTAACACTCTTGGTTTGCAGGTACCAACAAACTCGCAGGTTTCACTGCATCACATAAACACATTAGTGGTGCAGGCTTTCCTCCTGCCAAAAACCTTGCCGCCGCATTCAACTGAAACATTTTTTTTAAAACGACATCACTCTTTTACGCATAAGAAATCTTAAATTGGTTTGATATTTTCAAACGTCAAAGTAGCATGTTTTTACTGTGGTTTAGTATCTTTATTAAGTAAGGGACCTGCAGATTGTAAATAAACTCAATGTTTTTATCATAACTATATTTTGAATTTTACTGTGTTAAGATGATCGTAACGTCTAAAATGTAACATTGGCTGTCGTAGCACAGAGATCGGTTTGAAACCTGTACCATTCAAACCAATCTCTGCGCTAGGACAGTCATAAGCCTATAAGAAATATCTCCACACGACATTGTTAAAAAGTCACTTACGATCAACTTAACAATAAGACCGCTTTAATGAATGTGGCCCTGGTTCTTCAGAGAAAACACAGAAGCAAAATTAACGTATGTTTATTATGTATGTAAACATTACACACATCCTGATCTAACCCATGTTACCCAGAAACACCACCTCCTGACGTGCGAGAAGTTCCCGGTCACGTGCACTATCTGCGGCGCCATCGGCATCATCAGGAAGAACATCCCCGACCACATCGAGCAAAACTGCCCCCTGGTGGAGGTGCGCTGTCTCTTCTACAGGATCGGGTGTAAAGTCGAGGTGAGTGGTGCGCTGGCTGTGTTCGGCACCAGCTGTGTGTGTGCAGGGTCTAGATACTTAAAAGAAGCCAACTGCTTCGTACGGATATAACCTACTGCGCCAGCGGATTGTCAGAGCAGCATGTTTGAAATCGCTCACAGACGCGTGGGGAATCCCCTCCTTGTGATGTCACATCCTGTGTATTTGGGAATGTTTGTTAATACAGGAAGATTCATGAAGGCTAAAAATCGTCTATGAACAAGTAAATATAGCAATGTATATATAAAATTCGCATTGTTGACTCTCCAATTGACTGTGAAATTAAACTATAATTTTATTGTATAATTCGAAAATATGGTTATTTGAAAATATAAATTTATAAAAATCAAATTATCTTTCATTTGTATACATACTAAAAGTAATAAAATCGACATTAGACATCATTTGACATCATGTATAGAGCTTTGGGAAGATATCCTATGGATATATTAATAAAATTAAGAATAGTTTCATACTTGGCAAAATTGTGGGAAACACCAGGGAAGTTATAATATACAATACCACGTACAGTTTAAGTAGTATAAATAAATACTTTAATTTTCCTATAATTAACAATATAAAGTAATATCTCAGTCAATGTGGACTTGACTTAACTACATATAGATGTATCTAGGTAACACAATCTGCCCCAACTGTAAAATGACTTACAGCAGTTGTTAAATATATTCTCACATATCGATTTGTTAGGACTGGTAATCTAAAATTAGAACATTCATTAAAAGCAACGTATTATGTATTATTTAAGATCCAACTAAATCTAGAAAATTACCTCGATCGTTTTCCTTTTAATTAAAAGAATTCCCGTCACAAAATTTATAGGCTATGTTATCACAATCTACTAATAGAAACAGGAAGATGGAACAACACTAACAGGGAAAATAGAATACAATATGGGAATAACTCAGTTGAAGATGACTATCACTTATCACGCTGCCCAGTACTATGTAAATTAAAAGCAAAGTTACTCCCTAAATACTTTTAAAACAATTTTTAAAACTGTTTTACAAACAAAACTATCAACTTTTGTATACAAAGTGTTGTGTCAATATCAATTTAATTTGTATATTATAGTTAGGTATATCAATATTAGTTTGTATATATGTGTATATATATTGATTGTACAAATACAGATTATGCAACCCTGGCACGCTGCTTTAGTGTGGGGTGTCAATGGCGCGCTGCGTCAGTGTGGCTCGGCCTTTAGATGGGCGGTGTGCAGCAATAAATGGGTGCGAGTGGTATACCACTATACATCCTCGACAACACAGACTACGATATCTCCATTACATTCCAATAAATGTGTTGGGATGTAATGAAGATATCCTGCCCTGGATTCCCGAGGATGACCCGTACGTGTTGGTGTTGCAGGACAAGCGGCAAAACATGGAGAAGCACTACAAGGAAGGCTGGCAGCAGCACCTGTCTCTCATGTCCGACCACGAGCTGCGTCTGGAGGCCGAGATGAGGGCCTACGATGTGAAGCTAGAGTCGCTCTTTAACAACGTCTCCGACCTTAGAGAGTAAGTAACTCTGGACCCCGTTTGTGGTCGCCCAATTCTGGATAAGACCCATATTGTTTAACGTCAATTTATTCTATTATAAATGTCTGTTATAAATGTCTACGTGTTATAGTATTAATAAAATTGCATTTTGGTTTGTCTTTTGCAAAGGTGGTTATTTTAGATAATAACAATTTTAGGTTAATAAGTTGTTCGTAAGATATAAAATATAACTTTGGCTTACCGGTTCCAAATCGATCTCTCCGATACGACAGTCGTAAGACCATGATAAGAAACAACTCAACGGGACGTTGTTACCAAAAAGACTATATATATGGATCATCTAAACATTAAGATCGCTTTGAGGAACCGCCCCTTGGTCTGTTACAGAAGAAAAACTCGGGTAGCAGCTAGCACTTTGTTGGCGGGTAGCCGGCTATTTCAAACATTGTCAGGTAGAGATTTCGCGAATAGCACTTCAAATACTACAACACCTTTGCCACTATCCACACATCCGTTACACACTGCGCATGTCTTGTTCCAGCCTGGTGGTACAACAGGAGGTGTCGCTAGGTGCACTGGAGAGAGAGATAGAGAAGCTACGTGGCGAGAACGCAACAACCACTACACCGACCGCCGCACACGACGTCACCACCAGCACACCGGCGGATCAACGCCCCGGACAGTCCTAGTGCAAGACAAACTCAACTCTAGCACTAAAACTCTAGCACTTTAAAATACCGAACTCCACCTTTAACAGGTGTCCTCAGTTCCCTTGCTAATCCCTTCCTCCTCATCCCCGCCTATGGGGAAGTTTTAAAATATACTTTACAGACGTGCATGCATTTTATTGAATTAAGAAATCATTCACCTTAAGCACAATGAATACAGCATGTTTCCTTTCTAAAGGAATATCATAAATACATGTACTGAAAGCTATTTATCGTCCAAAAATGACTGCCACTTTTGTTTGTAGCGATATCCCCAGTATGACATCATACCCATTTTTACCATAATTGTGACGTCACAATGAACATACAGCATGTAGCATTGACGGGAGATATAGTCACTTTTGACGTCATTTGTTTGTAGCGATATCCCCAGTATGACATCATACCCACTTTTTTACCATAATTGTGACGTCACAATGAACATACGGCATGTAGCATTTGTTCTGGTTCACAGCAGCACAGAAGTCAGTGAAATATATACAAAAAAATGATTTGTCATAGTATTATTTTAAATGATAAATATAATCTTCCCCCGCAAGGTTTCTAATATTAAATATATCAACACTCGTTGAACATTGTTTAAAACTACACGTCTCGTAGTTTTAAACTTTTATCAACTCGTTTTAACACATTTTAACATATCAAAAGATACTTGGTTAGGATTCTCTATTTAGCACAATCATTCTCGTGTAGAATACACACACACACACACACACACACACACACACACACACACACACACATACACACATACACACATACACACACATTCACACATGCATATTGATAGCCATAAACACCCAATTCAACCCCAATATAAAAGTTGTCTATATAAATATACTTAATACATATGACTCCTATACTTAAATTACGAAGTGCAAATAATTTTGCGTATCGTTGTATTTTGTATGTGACAACCATGAATGTGGGATACTATTTAGCTAGCTATTTAGTTTACATTTCAATCAAAACAAATCTAGCAATGTTAACGACCCAGTCAAGTCGCCCACATTTTACTTGGTTTTATTTGTATGTACATAGTTTGTTCATTGTTAACTAAACACCTAATATGCATTATGTATATACAGATATATATATATAAGTATTGGCAACACAGCGCCCATATCATCCTGGGTAACTTCAGGGCAATTACTCTACGCTAGTCACTACGATATAACGTAGTGACTAGCGTAGAGTTATTGTCCTGCAGTTACCCAGGATGCGCCCATATACATGTACATGTTTATCTTTATGTATACATGCAATACTGTCCACTATGCGCCCTAATGCATACTGTTTATGTAGATACAAACCTGTCATCTAAGTCCCCTTGTATGTTCTGTGTTTATAAGTGTCTTTATTCCACATTTGTATCGATTACATTGGTGCCCTACATGTAGCCGCATTGTCCAGACTTCGTGAGAAACATGGCTGTGTGTGATGATAAAACTGAGAAAAAAAAGTTATTTATTTGCTATTTATATATGAAGTATTTCTTGTAATAAATATTCTTTTAAAAAAGTTAATGTGTTTATATTTATTCTAATGCGACAGTTATAACAAACATTGTACAATTTATCAACTGTATACAGAGATAGTCATGTGTTGCTAAGTGTGTGTGGCACTGTTCAAGTAACAAGTATGTTTGTGACTATCTTACCCCTGAAGTGTAAATGGGGATGTTTTTTTTGGGAAAAACTACTTCCAACTGGTTAACATAATTTTGTAAATATGTGTGTATATAAATAACGTGAATGAAACACGACTGTCACTGTGCTTGCTTTTTAATTAATTTTTTTTATCCCTTTTGGTTTTATTGTTTTTTTAAATGTGGCAAACACTCCATACTTGAAGCGCAAAGGAGCAAAAGGATTGGTTTTAATCAGAATCGGTAGAAATGTGCTTGTCGGGGGTGAAAAATATGACCAAATTATATTTTAATTCAAATACAGTGCAAAACCGTACCATATATATTTCACTAATAACGCCCACATTTAGTCCTGCTCCATGACTGTGGAATACTAATAGGGCCTTGTGTTCAGTTTAGATGAAATACACAAATCTAGTATCTACTATTCCACATCAGACATTAGTTTAAATAAAAAGAAAAGACTGAACAAATTGGAAAAATATATCCTCCAAAAAATAAATCTACCAAAACCTCCTACCTTGAGACGTACAGCAAATAAATGTGGAAGTAATATTTATTTAACCTGCTCTTCTGGCCACTGACTTTTTAAAATGACACACATGCGCACGCACG
>JAULCD010283154.1:0-10102 GCA_032361085.1 Calliostoma canaliculatum | reverse complement strand
TATTTATACCTTATTTCAGTTTACTTATAAAATTATAATTTCATTTCGCGTGCTACGCACGCTTATAAAATTCCCAATTTTATTTCGTAAACTGAAATAAGGTATAAATACGATGGTTCAAAGTTACTGATGCAGAACTTTACTTGCAAATGAATGCTTATTATAACAAACAATATCTTTGTCATAAAATTTTTTAAATGTTGTTGCTTTTGACCAATTAGCACATTTCATGATTTCTTCAATGGATACGCCTTGAGCTTTAGCCTTAGAAGTGGCTGCAGCTCTGGTTGAATGTGCCTGAAATTTCTCAGTGCTGATACCTGCTTCTGACATAAGTTTCTTAAGCCAGTTTGAAATTGTACATGTAACTACTGGGTTATGTGGTTGTGTGCACCCTAAAAACAATTGATGTTGTTGCCGTTCATTCTTTCGCCACGCCCTTGTTCTTTGTTGGTATGCCCTGAGTGTTGTCACTGGATCTAACAGTTCTGACTCAAATGTGTGTAAGACAATCTTGTCCGGTTTAGAACCTACTCTTCTAGTTTTTGTGGGTTTGACCAAAGTGATTTCAATTTTATCTCCATAGTCCCTGATAAACTTTGGGTCAATATTATGTAATTCTGATGCCCGACTGGCACTGGTTAGCGCAAGGATCATTGCGAGCTTATGTGTCAATGTTTTGTCTGGCAATGTTGCATTAGGGCCAAGTCTAGCAATGTGATCTAACATGGTGTCGACATCCCATGTATCACTGTACTTGGGAGCTGGTGGTTTTTCATTGAAGATAGCTGCCATTGTCTCTTTAACTGCTTCTGATTGACCAACTGGGCTGTCATTTATTTGCGGATGGATCTTGGAAATTGCTGATCTAAATCCATTGATTGTATTGTATGAATAACCTGCGTCATACATATCACTCAGGAAGTTGATTACATCTGCCAAAGTGGCTTGAAACGGATCAACTTCCCTTTCAACACACCAACCACTCCACTTATTCCAGGAGCTGTTGTAAGCTTGTTTAGTCCCTTGTCGTTTGGACTTTGACAGAAGTGTTGCAGCCGACTCTGAAATTCCTGTTGATATGTATCTTTCCCTGACACTTTCCATGCCGCTAAGGTTAGCGCGTTTTGTTGTATCAGTGGATGGCACTCCCCGTTCGATGATGTCAGTAGGTCGGGAATTGGTGGCAACAGGATCGGTTCCTCGATCAACATACTCATCAGTGTTGGGAACCATGGTTGATTCTGCCATGTGGGCGCTATTAATACCAGTGAGGCATTTTCTTTCCGCACTTTTGCCAGGCAGCGTCCGATCATACAGAATGGTGGGAAGGCGTATGCTCGCTTCCCTGCCCATGCCATCGAGAATGCATCTACCTCTTGTGCATGAGGGTCGGGTCTCCAACTCACATATGTGCTGAGTTGACAATTCAGTCTGTCTGCAAAGAGGTCTATCTCTAATGGGCCCCAAAGACCGTTCACCTGTTGAAAAATCTCCTTCTTCAACATCCAGTTGCTGGAGTCCATAAAGTTCCTGGACTCCCAATCTGCTATGGTATTGTCCTTTCCTGGCAGGTATTCTGCTGTCAATATCAACTGTCTTTCCAGACAGAAATTCCATATTTCCTGTGTTAGCGACACTAGTGGGATTGACTTCGTACCGCCCTTCTTGTTGATATACGCCACTGCTGTTCGGTTGTCCATTCTCAGGAGGACATGAATTTGTGCTTTCCCCTTGATGAATGACTGCAGTGCCAACAGGCCTGCTTTCAGTTCTAATATGTTGATATGAAGGGTCTGTTCTTGGGGACTCCATTGTCCCCCTGTCCGTTGGGATTCGTACACTCCTCCCCATCCTTTCTTGGACGCGTCTGTTGTGATTGTCATGTCGGGGTCTTGGTTGATAAACGACTTCCCGTTCCATTCGTTCAGGTGATCTATCCACCATTTCAGTTCTTCCCGACATGAAGTTGGGATCTCTGTCACCGACTCGTAGTGACCGTGCTGCAGAAGTGTTTGTGTTTTCAGCATTTGTAGTCTCCTGTAATGTAATGGAGCTGGTAATATTGCCATAATTGACGCTGTCAATTTCCCTATCAGCTTGGCTAAGCTCCTTGCCGATACCTGTGTTTGAGCTAGAATATTCCTGCAGTTCTGTATGATGGATTCTGTTTTTGCCAATGGTAAAGCTAGGGTCATGTTCACTGAAAGTACGTGAATCCCAGAAATTCTATCTGCTGCGATGGTTCCAACATTGACTTTTTCCAGTTTATTACAAACCCTAGTCTCTGGAGTAACTCTATAGTTGAGTTCTTGTCGATGATTAAATCGCTCCGGCTCTGATTGGCGATGATCAGGTCGTCCAGGTATATTGACAATCTTATCCCCAGTCGTCTCAAGAGTGACGTCACCGGTTTCAACAACTTGGTGAATGTCCTGGGCGCAGATGCTAGACCAAACGGTAGGCACTGAAATTGGTAAGTTTTTGATTTCCACTGGAATGCCAGATAATGTCTTTGCTCCTTGGCAATTGGTACACAAAAATATGCATCTTTCAGGTCTAGTTTGATCATATAATCTCCTTTCATTATCATTTCTGTTACTGTCACCGCTCCTTCCATTTTGAAGTGACGGTACACAACAAACTTGTTCAATTGTTTTGCATTGAAAGCCGGTCTGTGGCCCCCGGATTTCTTTGGTGTGACAAACACTGTGCTTAGAAATTGAAGGGTTCCTGTTTTTACCTCCTTTATTGCCCCTTTCTTTATCATGTCCGAGATTTCGAGTGTCATGACACTTTCTTCCCGACTGTTCATATTCAGTTGTCTTGGGGGTTGTTTTTGATAAGGAGCGTCTGAGAATTCTATCTCGTACCCTTGTACTATTTGCAGAATGTTTGGATCTCTTGTGATCTGTTCCCAATTTCTGGCGAAATACTGCAATCGGCCCCCCATTTGTGCTATCTGAATGTTTACTAACCCTAAGTGTTTTATTTGTTTGTGCACAGACTTTATCTTTGTGTCTACAGCAGATTGGTTTTGACAAAGTAAAAGTTTTGGTGACGTACCTTTTGGTTTGATTTCCACCAATGGCGCTGGGGTGTCCTCTACCTCTTGGGTTGAACCGCACTCTTCCTCCGGAAGTATTTGGCTGGTTGTGATTGTAGCCTGCATTTCGGCCCCCACCTCTATAGAATGAGGGCCCGTTCTGAAAGGGCTGGAATCTTGTAGGCCTATTCTGAAAGGGCTGGAATCTTGTAAACCCTTTCTTCTTGTGACCATTGGAGAATTGAAACTTTAAGTCTTTCCTCTTTTTCCTGTCTTTGGTGACTTTAGTCAATTTCTTATAGAACTTCTTACCAAATAACGTTTGGTTGTCTGTCAAGCTGTCGACATTCTTTGTCGTGAACTTCTGTGCTTTCTTTTGATTTTTCATAATCTTTGACAGAATGTTTAATCGTCTGTGAAAAACTGTCACTACATTAGCCTGCCCCAAAAGGCACACAGATTTTCCACAAGACGTAGGAATTCGTGAGAATCTACATCTTCCCCTCCGTTTTTTCTTACGTTCTCCATGGTGGTCCAAATCTTGCACAATGACCCCATCACATTCAGGATCCTTGATTGGATCCGTCGTAATGCATTTTCGTTCGCCTTCGTAGGCGCACACTTGTTTTCTTCAAGCGTGTCTTGCCACTCTTCGTCAAGTTCTTGTACTTGAAAACCTTTTGGCACTGGGTTTTCTGCCAAAATAGATTTGTCCAACACTTCGTCAGTGACAAAGTAAACAAATAATGGCGAAGCGTAATCTCGCATGTCGTCTGATAAAACCGACGAAGACTTATTCTCCGCTGGTTGGAAACGAACATAATCGTCCGCCATCTTGGAATTGCGATGTCTTGCGAGATTGAGATTTCTTCACAGTTTTGTATTCACTGGAATCGTCTGAAGAAAGATCTTCGCTCGAAGAATCACTAGAATAATCACTAGAGTCGTCCGTAAAGCCATCTTCGCTAGACGAATCTACTGACGAAAAACTATCTTGTCTCTTACGAGACTTAGCATGGTCTCGTTTTGGTTTAGGGATTTTAAACCCTTTCCAGTCTCTGCGTTTCCGCTTACGACTGCGACCACTGTCATCCCCCATTTCGAGTTTGTTCCTGTTTGCCTCTTGGC
This sequence comes from Calliostoma canaliculatum, assembly GCA_032361085.1. Lineage (NCBI taxonomy): Eukaryota > Metazoa > Mollusca > Gastropoda > Trochida > Calliostomatidae > Calliostoma > Calliostoma canaliculatum. The sequence goes on along the minus strand of JAULCD010283154.1, from coordinate 5,928 downwards.
TTTTATTATGATTTTGCTCGTCATCAATCGCCTCTTGGATTATAATGATTTCATTGTCGAGGGCCGGTGCCGAATGGCTATCCCCATCATTTCCCTCACCATTTTGGCTGTGGGAAATTGTAAATTTATATTCTGACATAAAGCCAGAAAAACTCGTAAAAACCGAGTAAACGAACGTTCCTAAATAAAGTAACACAGGTAGAATATAAAAATTCTTTCGTGTGATACTCGATGTTGCTAACGTTTAGTGAAAAACTCGCGATTGAAAAACTCTAAATATATACGTGTGTGCTCTGTGTTATATTTATACCTTATTTCAGTTTACTCATAAAGTTATAATTTCATTTCGCGTTCTACACACGCTTATAAAATTCCCAATTTATCAGTGTCGAAGCAGCAGAGGGTGCACTTTCTCTCCTGAAGAACGTTTTTTCTGTATTTCCTGGCCATTTTCATTGAGTTTTAATCAGAGTCCCAATATTGATAATATAACACCGGGGGAAGGAAAAGTTTCAGTGAGATACTTAACCCTTACCGTGCCACTCACGGTAATATCCGGGTCAGGATATTTCCGTGAGCCGCAAGGTAAAGGTTAAAGTTTTCACAAATCTTACCAAGTGTCGTCTTTTTCTGTGGCTTGTACAACCAAGAAAGGATGCAGTCTACAGAAGGTTGCATGTGACTCCTTAACATTGATACTGTAAAGCTATTGACACTTCTGTTTCTTCAATTTTAGTATGGTTTTCTTCTGACGATTTAGTAGTCGAGACACATTCTCTTTTAAAAAAGTCCTGCGCGGAGTTCCTGTGTTGGCAAGAGAACATATTCTTTTGACATTTTACTTTTTAAGCCAGGTTTTTGCAATGCAAATGTTTTCATTTTATTTATTTTTAAGAACTTGTCCAGCCAGTATTGCGTTACACCCCCCGGATAAGGTGTGCAGGTAAGGTGATTGTGGCACCCTTTGTTTCTTTTTAACATCAAATTTAGACAGGCCAGATTATACAACTGTCTCGCATGGCAGTCTTACACTAAAATTTAACTATTATACACGAGTTGCATCAACTTGACCGGTCACGTTGCCCGCGTACCCTAAAGTGCAGTGTGACCCCTCGTTTGTCTATCTTATTCTAGCTTTTCAATAACTTATACAAGCTCATTATTTATATACATGAAACCTTGGAAACCTAATTATTGCTTATGTATGGTTGAATAAAGTGGGTAATTACCTGTAATGTAAAAAAAAACCAACTTAATTGACGTTCATCCTTTTTATTGATCAATGGCGCGAAGCCCATGGCAGCGAAGATGAAAACCCCATAGCCTATTAATAACAAAAAGGACGCTTGAGAGTTATTTCCCTTGACCCTGTTTACCCAAAATTAAAGAGATTTTATGGTTCTTCTTTTAAGATACCTAATTAATAAAGAGCAATTTTACGGCACGTAACAATTGCTTTCAGTGATTTCCTGAATGAGCCCTTTCCTCTTCTTAAAGTTGTAATGACAATTGAGGGGCCTTCCTTTTAGGAAGTTAGGAGTTTTCTTGTTTTAGTTTGGGGTGTATCTTCACTTTAATTTCTTTCGAGTTCTTGCTGCCATCTTTTCTTACACATTCCTGTCCTCCTTTCTTCTTGGTTGAGTTTAACTGAAGTTGCTCATTTTATCTTTTGTACTTTTCTTTTTCCCGTTTTTGCTTTCTTCAGTGACTGAAGGTTTTTTTATGGGATAGACACACATTTTTAGATTGAAGTGATTTGAGTGGTGCTTTATGTACGGCTCCAGGACCTTGTTCCTCAAAGCGATCTTAGGCTAAGTTGATAGTAACTGATTTTTGAAATATTTTCCTGTGAAGTTGTTTTATACCATAGGCTTTCAACTTTCGTAGCAGAAATCGATTTGGAACCGGTGCCGAATGGCACCGGTTCCAAAACAATTTCTGAGCTACAACAGTCGTAAACCACTGTTATATTTTAGCACTAACGATCAATTTGGCCTAAGATCGATTTGAAGAATAGAAATCAATTCATCCCTCTCAGGGTTAGTATGGCATGATGATAGCGAGTGTATTGACGCTATACCAGACTCGTGGACAACTGTACATATCAGAGCATATCATGTAACAAATTTACTTACAGTTGTCAACTTCTTTATTAGTTTGGTGTGGCGTTTCGGTGTAGGTGCTGACACTGTTATCATACTCGTTAGCACCTACATCGAAATGCTGCACGCAATATAATAAAGAAGTTGACAACCATAAGTAACTTTGTCATAATCCCTCACAAGGTCTAAATGCCTCTAAAAAAAACTCTTTTAAAACCATGTTTATGGCATTTTTTAACCCTTACAGTACTAAACTGGGGTGAGTATAACTGAAAATTGTTACCACCCTGTGTTGGTTGAAACCGTTCCTGTAATAATTTGGGTAAAAGAGCTCCTATAGGAGCTCTTTTACACCAATTATTACAGAAAAGGTTTTCAACAGCCTATTAGGGTTGGAGTTTGGACACTGAAATTGACAAGTATTGGGTTCAGCACTTTAAGGATTAACAAACAGAAATGGCCAGTTAGCGATCAGCACTCTAAGAGTTAAGATGTTAACACCTGGCCTCAAGTCCAGCGGTAGACTCATGTTCTCTGTGTCCGTCTTCTCAAGAAGGTTTTGTCGGGCAGTCAGGTTTGTGAGCAGTTGGAACCCCTGGCAGGTGCCCCATAGAGGAAAGTAGTCCCCTGCGTCGTTAGCCTTGGGGAAAAGGATTACAATTAAGTATGCATACAAAAAAACATCAATGGTTTTCGAGATTTTGAACGTCAGTTTAAATTGAAAACAATTCTTTGAGGGTCATTAAGAAGTAAAAAGGCGCAATTCAGGATTTTTATGTCAACATCTTTGTACTCCTTGGGCTCTTTTAAACAAATTATAACAAAATAGTTTTTTTTAAACCAAAAGGTAGTAACACTACAGAACTTACTAAACCAATTTAGCATTCAAAGGGTTAACCTTCTGGCCACATGAAGACAAAACCTCTAATAACCCGAAAGCTTTTTTCTCTGTCAACAACTAATAAAATGTGACATTTAAAAACTCAACAGCGCAATTCAAAATTAAGATGTGTTGAATGAGTTGTCATTGTGTTATGGAACTGTCAGCACTTGCTTGTCTGTGTTCATCACGGGTGTCTGTCATTTCTACAATTTAATCACAGTATTGTTTTTTTTGTTTATTTCATGATTAGCTAGTATAGGTTGATGCGTTTCTAAAGGATTTGAGTATAGTGTTGATAGTGCACGTGGTTACCTTGACGGCGAGGTCATACAGAAGACGTGCTGACTTGGACAAATAACTGGTGGTGAAGTTCTTGTCACCCCCGGGGAACAGAACTCTGTGGGTGAAGATAGGAACTATTCAGATACTCGATAAGTCCTTCGTTTTACAAATGTGTCATGAAGTTGTGAACTCGTGGGCATAATGGGCTAACCCTTAAAATGCTGAGTTGATTTCCACCAGTCTTAAAACTATGACCACCTTGTGTTGTTGAAAACCTATCCTGTGATAATTTGTTTAAAAGAAATTACCACAGGGTAGGTTTTAAACAGCCTGTTTCAGTTGGAATGTGATAACTAAAATGAGCAAATGTTGTGCTCAGCACTTTTAAAGGGTTAGTGTACGCTTTGGGCCAACGAGTAACCCATCGGTGCAGTGACATAGTTTATGAAGTCATAAATATTTTAGACCTAATTATAATTCTTGGTTCATACTAATATGGTGATAGTGTAATTGTATTTTAATCTTTTGGTTGCAAACATGTACACCGGGTATACAATAATACATACACGGCCTAAAGATAGACGATATTTTTTCTTAATACACAAATTGTAGAAAACGCCCACCTACCCATTGATCTGTTTGAATATATCGAGGTAGTAGTCGTCGGTCTCGTCCACTCTGGAAAGTAAAATACTTTCAGTCAAAATATATAAACATATACATTTTCGTTGGCATCGTGCTGCAAACATCATTTATTTCACCCAAAGAGTGCTAATCTGATTTAGTCAAATTTAAACCTAACTACTGTGTTATTGAAAAAATTTCCTGTGGTAATTTGTTCAAAACTCTCCTGAAAGGAACCCTTTTCAACAAATAACCACAGGAAATGTTTTCAGTAGTCTATTTGGTTTGGACATTAGACACAGAAAAGAACGGCATGAACACACTTAAGGCTATATACGTGTATGTCGATCCTCTGGCCCTTTTGAAAAGTACGCTATAAAAGTATACTTCTGTACATGTACTTATTGGCACGGATATTTTAGGGGAGAGTAGCTGTTCTGGCACATACATGTACTTCAATTTAGGCCTACCTTATCGGGACGACTCTGGCTCCAGATTGCTCCAGGAATTTGACATAAAGCCCCCGAATATAGGTATCTCCATACCTGGACAGGGGAGTCTCCGTTTGTTGGGCGAGAATTCCTGGACAAGAAGCATATGTTTGGTTGGTTTTTTAAAACTTCGAATTAAAGTTAACACAAATAATTAAAAAAATTCTGTCGCATATCACTGGAAGCCGTATAGTAGTATGACTATGCACGAAGTTATGATCAATAAAGGTGCTTTTATTTATAGGTTGAATTTAATAACATGGGGTATATATGGTTACCGGCAGTTTGGGTTTTATACTCCTCATGGTGTTCGGAATTATTTTGAATAAACAATAGTAATATTGATATTTTTAACACCACTCTAGTTACAGATACACCGTGTGTTTGTTTTTTGTCTTCTTGTTGTTGTTTTTGGGTGTGTGTTTTTTTGGTTATAGAAACACAACATTTATTATTAATTTACATTGAATATGTTGCGACCGCTTCACATGTTGATTTCAGTTTGGTTTTTGTCAATATCACAGTTTACGTCCAATTTGAGACTATTGAAAAAAATATTCTAAAAGGAGCTATTTTAAACCATGTACCATAGAATAGGTTTTTTAACAGTAAAGGTATAATTTAAGTTCTACTAAAATCCATTCTGCGTCCCAAAGGTTGCCACAAAATGCGTGGATATAACTGTTAGATGTCACTCTGAGTTGATAACTAAGTGACAGTAGCAATTTCACCAGAGCTAAAAACGCATTCACACGTATATTCATACTTCAAGTAAATGTCCAACATGTACAAAGATGCATTAAGCATTAACCTACCAATGATAGGTCTGTTGTTGAGCGGGTGTCCACAAGTGTCACATACAAACAGCAAAGTTAATAGCAGTGCACATGTTCTCGTCATTGCGGCCACAAAATCACACAGTAGGTCAGCCGTAATCAGGAGCAAGTGTTATCTATTACAGCTGCTATAGATAACACAGATGTAAGCACGTTATCACGACACAACAAAATAATTATATTTAAAGCAGAGACTGACAGCCCCGTCAAATGGGTGTTAGCCAATCTGGTCACGTGTTTTGTGGCAATAAGGAGAATTATGCAATAGTGTTACTTCCTAGGTAATAATGTTCTTCCTAGTCAATATTGTACATAGCTCCTTGAGTAATGCCTCAGGAAATAATGTTACTGCCTGAAATTTAAAGCAGGGAGTAAGGCTGTCATTTTGATATCATAATGTCCAATATAAAACACCATTTCTTGCTTAAAATCAAATGTATTTGAACAAGGTGGTTAGTTTACATACAGATGTTGGTCCTATTTATTTTCACATGGTTCAGAGTGGTGGCACCCACTATTGCACAATACCCCTACAATACCCCTACTTTTCTGCATTTCATTTACATCTCATTGTCATTAATTTTGCACTGATAATGTACTTACCCGGACCCGTTACTCAAAGCGATCTTAGTGTTAAGATGATCATAAGGGATTTTTTAAACAATGTGATGTAAAGTTGTTTATTATAATAATGTTACTACTATCTTAGC
>JAULCD010283043.1:0-10103 GCA_032361085.1 Calliostoma canaliculatum | reverse complement strand
AGTAGCCTGACCCGGATATTTTTGTGAGCCGCACGGTAAGCGTTAATATGAAAGCTCAAACGTCTTAGCCTGACGAGAGGATTGTGGGATGGGACCACCCTGATAACAGTGTCGTACTGGGGGGTGGGAGTGTGTCGGTGTACACTTATCAATAGGAGCCAAGGTGGAGATACTTGTACCATTATATGTTGAGTAACGGAAGCTATTCATCACTCTTAAAACCCGGACCCCCTCGTTCTGAATTTCCACCCCTATCACCCGGCCTGTCCGTACCAATACCCTGTCAAGTACACTCACTACCTCACCACATTATCGACATTCTCAATTACTGTTATTCTTTAAATGACCTGTTTTTATTACCGTATTGAGGTGCAATTACCATTAAAGCCACGTTAAGGTGAACATTATTACCCGCCTCTCCTTCACCTCATTTTCATATTTTCTGTATTAATAATCGCTGGTTTATCACCGATTTGAGGTTTAAGTACCATTTCAGCTGAATTAGATTTAAGAGTAATAAGCAATCCGACAATGTTAACACTTGTTCCAAATCACCTTTATTGAAGTATTTATAAATTATTCTAAGTTTTATACAGTGAGATATGCTTCCTTATTATGCCTCCATTTAAAACAAATGTTTAAATCATGTCCATTGACACCTCGTCATGCTTTAAAATCTAACGTAAACACAGGGTTGTTATATTCTGACGTGTCTGGTAGCCGTTTTACAAAGCCGTCGTAAATTTACGCCGTCGTAAACCATCGTTCTGAGCCAGTCGTTTTGTTTTAAAAATGCCAAAAATCGTTGTAAACTTCGCACTTTCCAAAGAAAAACAAGTTTACAAATGCAAACAATCGTTGTGAACTTCGCACTTTCAAAAGAAAAACAAGTTTACAAATGCTAACAATCGTTGTAAACTTCGCACTTTCAAAAGAAAAACAAGTTTTTCTTTTGAAAGTGCGCAGTTTACACCTATTTTTGGCATTTGTAAACCTAAACCATTGGCCCAGTATATGATATATGGCGTAAATTCATAACGCTTTGTGAAACGGCCCCAGAGAGCGTCATGCCGATGTTGTGAAACTACAACATGCAGAAGAGGGCCACACCCAGACGGTTTCCGTGCCTTCCTCTTGGACGCGGACATTACTCACCTCAATAAGTTATTACCTGGTAGTCACAGCTGGGTACCGTTCCTCAAAGCGAACTTAGTTTTAAGATGATTTCAAGTGAATTTTGAAACGATGTACTTTGGAGTTGTTTCTTATCATTGGCCTACGACTGTCGTAGCTCAGGTGTCGATTTGGAACCGGTGTCATTCAGCGATCTCTGTGCTACGACAGTCGTAAGCGAATGTTATATTTTAGCACTTACGACCAATTTAGCCTAAGTTCGCTTTGAGGAACGGGACCCAGGTCAATTCACAAACTGGGCCAATGGGTTCAGTTTACAAACCTCTAAATCGCTGTGAACTGTACACTTTTCAAAGAAAGACTTGTTTTGAGTTTTGGAAATTGCAGATGGGATGGGGATGGTTCACAGTAAACAACGATTTTGGTATTTTATTTTTGGGGAAATTGCACTGTTTACAATGATTTTGGCACTGAACCTATAGGCCAAGTCACGTGGTTTATGAGGTGACGTTACAATTTTTGTTAACGACACACTCGACTCGAGAAATCAGGATATTTGTGGCAAAACTATCTCTCATGAGCAAGCTGCCTCCCTTGCCTTACAAAATGGCGGCAAAAAATACTGTGATGATCTATACAATTCTAAAAATTATAACTTATTGGATAACGCGGGTAAAATAATCACAGGACTTTCCGTGAGACTAAACAACAAAGTGTCACACAACGAAGATAGACAACATGTACAGATCAACACACCCTGGATAGTCGAGGCTGAGATCTTCACTACATTACACACGTGTATCAGAGTATAATGCAGATACCAACCTAGGTTAGCCAGGATGTGTGAGGCTGAGATCTTCACTACATTACACACGTGTATCAGAGTATAATGCAGATACGGGCCTGGGTTAGCCAGGATGGGTGAGGCTGAGATCTTCACTACATTACATACATGTATCAGAGTATAATGCAGATACGGGCCTGGGTTACCCAGGATGTGTGAGGCAAAGAAGTCGGGTTCAACGCTGGTTTTCATCAAATATTTTAGTTATCTCGTTATTGGCACATTATAGAAAACCTTCTATGACTGGTCCCCAACGAACCAGAGTATTGCTGTGCTATGTAATTAAACAGGGTAAAATGAGACTTCAGACAGCAACACTTGTTGACAATAACGTCCAGTTTTCACAGACTTCCACTGTGCATTTCTAATTAAAACAGTTTTGTCTCTGGAGAGCGACAGTTTGTACAAATTCAGACATGTGTAGCTCTAATCCGGGATCATACTGGGTAGTATTTTAATCAACGATCTCGTGGTTTCGAACCCGGGAAAGCTGCAACACCAGGTATAAGTGCGTACATAGACTCAAGATCAACAGGTTCGAATTGAAAATGACAACATCGTTGTCCCTACACATATATATAATCAAACCCTCCTCATAGCATCATTCACCGGATGAAGGAGCAAGCATATGCCCCGAAACGTCGTGAACTTATAAACAAACTAGAAGATGACATCCAAGAAATCCATTATAGTTCCGTTACAGACATTATAGTTGTAAACTGTAAACTTTCTAAACAAGAACTTATTGGGGTTTTTCCCAGTGTAGAGTAATTGGTGGTTTTGCAGCCTTTCTTTTGAAAATGCTAAAATTATTGCAAACTGTGTACTTTCCAAAGAATAACTTTTTTCTTTGGAAAGTACGCAATTTGCGAGGATTTTGAAATTTGTAAACGAAACTCATTGGCCTCATCAGTTTTATTTACGAATGCCACAAATGTTGTAAATTGTACACTTTCCGAAGAAAACATGTTTTGTTGAGATGAAGGTGTGGAGACAACTGATTGCTGTTTACACGGGGTCTGTGGGTTCTGATTATTGATGTCAGATTTGTTGTAAACTGTGCACTTTCCGAAAAAAACCAAAAACTTTTCTTTGGAAAGTGCACAATTTAACACAATTTTAGCATTTGCAAACGAAACTCATTGGCTTCGTCAGTTTTATTTACAAATGCCATAATTGTTGTAAACTGTGCATTTCCCAAAGAAAAACAAGTTTTTCTTTAGAAAGTGCACAATTTAAAACAATTTTGACATTTGTAAATCTAACCCGCTGTCCTAGTGTTGAACGCGAATGTCCACCATTCCAGCGCTGTTGAAAACCGTCGACAGGTACGCGGTGTCTGTAAGCTCCTTTCATCGCCTGGCCGTAATCCCGTTGAGGAACTCCCCTGGAGATAATGGCCGTGATAATGGCAAAGAAAACATCTGGCCGCTATCAGTGACTGAAGGTTGGAATTAAGTTCTCCGAGATGAAATTCATACATCTTTCCCGAATGTGATAAATTCCCGAAAATCTGACGGTTTAAGTGACGTCCAATTATCTCATGGCGTCACCGCGCAGCGCTACAAAGCACGGAGAGAAGATTGCAAGAAGATGCGCCAAGTCGCAATAAACATCGCCGAGGAAACGCGTTGTTGGAGAACGTAAAAACTTGTTTTCTTTTCATCTCAACCAATGTATTAAAAACTAGCACGTGGTGCTTTATTGTGGACTGAGGTTGTATGAAGACACAGCGCAGTGTGGAGACCGTGAAGGGTTTTACTTAATGGGGCATTAAGAGGGTCTGATGAGTTCAGTCTGTATATGACCGCTATTTGTAGGCATATAAAACCCCGGAAACCTAATTACGTGAAATTATTCTGTGCGACAGGCAACATTAGGCCGCAGTTGAGCACTGCTAATTTCCTTGATTTCAGTCGATAATTTGAGAGAAAAGCTGGCACATTTAACGTAAGCGTGTAATCGAGGCAGGCCAAGCGGTGCTCTTCTGGCCCCCAAATCTGGCCCCGACACACCACGCTCCACGCTCCTGCGTTTTGCCGTGTTCCGCTAATTATAATGACATGTTCTCGGCCAGGTGAGCTAATGGGCCATCCCCGAGTATCCGTCACACTGTCTGTGTAATTACTGTGTTTAGTTTACATGGATAACGATGATAATGACTTTCACCTCTTCCCTTCATAGAAACAGATTCGTAAGATTAACCAAAAGCGATGAATTGAGGAAATACTATCTAAACTGCGACCACCGTGTGCTGTTGAAACCTGTCCTGTAGTGATTTGTTTGAAAGAGCTCCTAAGGAGCTCTTTCAAACAAATTACTACATGATAGGTTTTCAACAGCCTATAAAGGCCTATACTTTAGACACCAAAGATAATGTACAAAATAATGTACCTTGAATTGTAAGGGCTGGGGCGGATTGTTTGATGTTCAGATGGTCGGATTAATACGGTATAAGCACTTTAGGAGTCTTTTCACCGTGAGGTAACTAATACAGGTGTTGTAAGCGGCGTTAAGCACCAAATTCACTCAATATTAAAAAAAACAAACTAGGCTTTGTTTATAAGGAGCCTAGACCAAAATTTAGTCTATGAAATACTTTTTTCAATTTCCAATTTTTTAAAAAGCCGTATTTCTTTTTCTGAAGACTGAGTTCAGTGTAGCTCCTAGATTTGCTTATTTTCTAGACTCTCGACAAGGCTCTGTAAACATTCCAGTCTTGGAGAAAGACTATAAGGAGCCATGATATTGCAGTTTAGACTGTTTTGGAGGAACTATGAAACTACAGGAACTGTTTGACAGACTTATCCGTTCAGTACTGGTGGTTCTTCTTAAATCTTTCCCCTCTATTTATAATACCAATTACATATTCACTCATCGGTTGAGTTGTTTCACCCCCGTATCTTGATGACCTTATAAGCGACAGGCACATTCAACACTGCGAGGCGTTTTTTAGTGTTTACATTCACACACTGCTAATTGCAAAAATAGATTTTTAAATATTTTTTCAGACTGTTACTTTGTATCTCTAAAAGTTAAACTGGGCGTTTAGTTGGATGCAAATTAGGGTATTCAGTAAAGCATGTTTACTATTAAAAGACGCTTTAAAAGTTGCACTCTTGCGATGGTTTGTGGTAAAAACTGGTGGCTCAGAGTCGGTATAATGTGTCTGAGTGGGATATCCATGTAAACTGTGACATGATGTCTCCGTGAGCTAGCACGTTAAAAATCAGTTAAATATTCGATCTGGTACAAGCAGACACACAAACATGCACATAAAAAGATTCCGGGAGCTCGGCATCACTCTCAGCAGTGGAGAGTTGTTCTACATGGCTGTGAGGATAGGGTGCAATGTTTGTATCACCCTTGGTTCGTCAGTATCAGTCGAGACTCGCAGGTTTCACAGAGCCGCACTAGGTTTTCCCCTGCTGTAAAATCTGACTCCCGCGATATAACTGATTTAAAAAAAACCGGGGTTAAACTCTAACTCACTCACTCATAACCAGTTATGGCGACGCCCCGTCGACTCATCTGGCGTGTAATGCATGTGTTACCTACAGGCAGAAGTGATCATCTAAAATATATTTTATGCTTTAAGATGTGTGTTGAATATGTCTCATTCATTGATTAACATCTTACATGTTTTTCTTTCATAAAGTTTATGTGGATATATGTAAAGTAGTATGAAACTCATAGAAAAGCTTAAATCAGCCGTCGTATTAAATGTTTCAAAACATATAGGTGACAATTACTTTTACTTCCCTAGTTTAAATCCTCAAAAGGATTATATTATTTTGACTGTCTCACTGGAGTCCGTAAGACAACGTGATCATTTTGCTGTGCTAACGTGTCTAATCTGCAGACAATGGGTTTTCTATGCTGCCTGCTTTTCTCCATGAACTGTACTTTAGTTTCTGCCTGTCTAAAAAACACCTTGCACGAGGTCAGGAATTTTTGCATTTGGGGCTTATGGTAACTCGTAGTGGGGGTCACAATTTCCGGTACACGGACGTTATGATAACTAGCGACACCCATAACGATGACGCAATGATTGCCCAGACGGGATACCATCTGAACTGTGGTTCCATCCATACAAGGAACTCCTCACCATTTATCTCCTGGCTATAATCACCAGATGAAGATTTGGCCTCAAAGACGAGTTTGCATCCGTCAATGAGACGAGAATCACGTGTACCAGCGTAGAGAACGATGAGGCGTTTACCTTTACCAGATGTAAGAGTGGGGGCATTGTTGCATGTACCAACTGGCGGTAGCCACATGGAATCCGTGGAGTGAGTCTTGTTCACCCAGGTCTCATCGAGGTGTACAATCTGAGAATCTAACTCCCGGTATTCGGCAAAGCTTCTGAGATAGTTTGACCTGACGGTGAAGATTGAATAGTTTCACGAAACCTCTCCCCTTCCGTTTTACCTAAACACCATTTGATGGAGCATTGATAAAAGTTGTTCTAATTACACTAACCATTAAAGTGCTAACGACATCACATGCTCCTTAGGAGCTCTTTCAAACAAATTACTACAGGCAAAGTTTTCAACAGCAGAAGGTAATCACAATTTAAAATATTAGTAATTCAGACCCGAGGTTACAAAACAAATTCTGGCCTCAACTCAACTTCGATCTCAAATTTGCCCCTTGAGTCTAAGGTTAAAGTTGAGCCTGAAACCAGAGATGAGCACGAAATCATATTCAAGAAAGTTTTACGAAGATCACAGTCCTGGGCCCCGTTCCTCAAAGCAATCTTAGGGTAAGTTGATCGTAAGTGCTAAATATAACACTGGCTTACGACTGTCGTAGCGCAGAGATCATGGCAGGAACTTACTGGCAGACGCTCTAACCATTGCCCTGCTAGCTACTGGCATTAGCCCTTAAAGTGCTGAGCACGATATTTATTATTTTGTTTTTCAAATTCTAACTAAAACAGGCTGTTAAAAGCCTATCCTATGGCCATTTGTTTGAAAGAGCTCCTGTAGGAGCTCTTTTAAACAAATTATCACAGGATAGGATTTCAACAGCACAAGGTGGTCACAGTTTTTAGACTGGCTGAACTTTATCTCAGTACTTTAAGGGTTCGTACTTCTGTGGCAAAAATTAAGTTTTCAGTTCATCTTTATTAATTTTAGCAATTTCTTTGATCCAGCACAACATTACATTCCTGAAACAACCCAACTCTTCGAGCGCCTGGAGACCTAAAACCTTGAAAACACAAACAATTCTGTGCTAATTTGATTAAAAAAGATCCCAAACAGATTTGTAACAAATTACCACTGGCTAATTAAATTGCTCTTTGACACCGAAATCGACATATGATGCCACTGTTGTTCCATCGGCTAACCTGCTTGCAAGAGGAGAATCTATAGCTTTTTTCACCAGATAAAGAGTTTTTAAACGTTAGAGCGCCAAGCTAAACATTTGACCCTTTTATTGTCCAAAAGCATCAGGTAGTCATAGTTTCGGTTACTTCTGAAATCTTTTTAGTACTTAATGGTTAATATAATTTTTTCATTGTAAAATAAAGAATAAGGCCAATAAAAAAAATTAAATGTATGGATTCAGATTACACCTCTTCCAAATTTAGGGTAGGTAGGTCAGGAATTTCTTTTTATTGAAATATTTGTTTCCTGACACAAAATTTAGATAGATAAAATGGTTTGCAGCAGTAATAGATTAAATAATTTTAAAAAATTCATTATGATAATAAAAATGTTTGGCTCAGCACATATTTGTTTAGGTAAGGTCGGGTAATCAAAAACACAACACATTTTTAATGGGGCCTAACTTTAAAGGTCAACTATCTTAACTAATAATAATAACAACGGTGTTTTTAATTATGTATGTAACCATCAATAACAACAAACATAAGCAATACAACCGTTCTAAATTTAATTTTAGGAGGACTTAAAACTGGAACGACCTGGCGCTGTTAAAAACCTATCTTGTGATATTTTGTTTAAAAGTAATTTTATAGGAGCTTTTTAAAGATATTACCACAGTATTGGTTTTGGACAGTTTATTTAGATTGGAATTTGGACAATAAAACAGGCAAGTATTGAGCTTGGCACGTGAGCTTTTTAAAACAAATTATCACAGGATAGGTTTCAACAGCGTATTTATATTTAAACATGAACAATAAAATAGGCAAATATTGACTTGGCACAGGTGCTATTTTAAACAAACAATCCCAGGATAGGTTCCAACAGTGTACTAACATTTAAGTCTGGTCCCTGTTCCTCAAAGCTATCTTAGGCAAAGTTGATCGTTAACAAGTGCTAAATATTCCTGATGTTCGTGTGTAAATTATTGTCGCACAAGTGCTAGATGTTCATGTTGAGTTGTTTCTTATCATAGGTTTATAATTGTCGTAGCGCAGAGATCGCTTTGGAAACGGTGCCATTTGGCACCGTTTCCAAATCGATCTCTACGCTACAACAGTCGTAAGCCTATGATAAGAAACAGCTCAACAGCACATTGTTTAAAAAATCACTAACGATTAACTTAGCCTAAGATTGCTTTGGGGTAAGGGGGCATGGACAGCAAAACAGGCAAGTGTTAGCACTGTTGGGGTTAACTCCAAACTCGCCCTGTTACTCTGACCTGCTGCACGCGCCTGATCAATGCTAGATTAACACTTCTCTCAAACACACAAAAACTCGGTAAAACAAAATTTATTGTTAATCCCAGGTTTAAAACTTCATTTAAACAGATTATTGGACAACACTTCCTACAGCGTACCATCCAGCAAACAAAATACAAGATGGGATTTTTATGAACTAACGGCCTAGCCGTAAATCCCCAGTGCGATTTGTTAGTGTATTTTAATGGACATTCATCCCGATTCCATATTTGAAAGAGAGGCTCTTTCCAATCTTTGCTGGCACTAGCAGACACCCTGATGTTCCGAGAGTGACCCCGGTGTTGCGCCGCCGTGTTAATATGCCGATTAGAGACTGCCAACTATCAGCTGGCAAGATGGCGGATGAGGGGAGCACTAAAAATCGTTCCTGGCTATCGACCGAACTCGGAATACTTTTCACCCCCCTACAAGTGGTCGTGTGGTCGATACGGTATTAAGTGTTAAATGTCCTGCCTCTAATTAGCCCCGAGTTTTATCAGAAATCAATGAGTTTCAAACGCGAGATGCTGCCCGCCGCGACAGACGCTACTACACACGCCTTTCAATTACCTTAGTTGGGATTTTCGTCTTAGTAGTTTCATAGCGTTTCGTCTTAGTTACACACGGCCGTTTTAGAGTGGGCTGGAGTTCGTTAACGACCGCCGCTACTGTTTCCCGGATGTCACCAACAATCCGAATTTCCTGCGCCTCTATTAAGACTTCCTGTGTCGTACGTCTCTTGTTTTAGCCTTTCTCTCCACCAAATCAACCATCCGCTGAGTGTGACGCCAAAACATGCACTGCCTTTTAACAACTTTTCTATGCATAATCGCCAAGTGAAAAATTGCCCCCGACCAACAATACGGCGAGGATGAAGATAATAAAAGGCCCCTTTCATGATGAATGTTGAAGGAAGTTATACGAGGACTTATCAGGTGAAAATAAGCTACCTTTGTTAGGTATTTCGGAAGTGCTGTATTATTAATGACAGGCGAATTTCACCACCCATGGCTTACGCCCCCCGACGTCATTAAGCCGTAACAATGGCGTCTTTGACTAGTTCCGATCCTTGGTCGTCACGGGTCAGTTCATCTGACACTTCCTGATGAAAGGTATTGTCACACAATTTACTCACAACTGCTGACAAAATATCAGGTTTCAAATTTGAAGCACTTCTCAAGGACCCCGTCTGATCGTAGGTGTGACAGCTTTATAGCCCGCCGAACACGTTCTGTTTCTGAACGATACGGCCACAGCTTTATATGGTGGCCGATAGGGGTCATCGCAATATCGCGTTCTATAACCCACGCGATATGGCGATAACGCGATAAGACGACACGACATGGCGGTATGGCGATACGGCGATACGGCGATACGGCGTTACGGCGATACGGCGTTACGGCGATAAGACGACATAGCGATAGCACAACACGACATGGCGATATTATCGCCATGTCGTGTTGTCCTATCGCCATGTCGTGTCGTCTTATCGCG
>JAULCD010282932.1:0-10103 GCA_032361085.1 Calliostoma canaliculatum | reverse complement strand
AAGCTTTTCAACAGCCTATTTAGGTTGGAGTTTGGACATTAAAATTGACAAGTGTTGGGTTCAGCACTTTAAGGGTTAAAATTGTTGGGCTATGTACTTTGAGTATTAATACTTTAACCTTCTTGTAGAGTAAACAAGTTTGATAATGGATTAGTGATACAACTTGTCTATTGATGATGCAGGTGGCTGTCACCAGCAACTGTAACATAGTCAACCACTTTCTTAGCAAAGTAAAAGTATTTTAAGATTCTGGGAGCCATCTTGAATATTTCAAAATGCCAAAAAATGACAGTGACCTAAATCAGTGTCACAATCCAAATGTGTCCTCTTACAAAATCATCAATAAAAACAAAACAATGTTGTCCTTTAATTTTGCACTGGGGAAAACAATGTTTGGCCAACTTATTTTGTGTTGACACTGATAACTGATTGGGTACTTTTGTGTTGTGGAGCTCTACGAGCAGCTTCGTTCTTCAGTTTAGTGTGATAACAAATGAAAAGAAATCGTACATTTACACAAACATTAACCCTGAAAGGGTCAACTGTGAGCACTTTCTGTTGAAAACCTATTCTGTGGTAATTTGTTTGAGAGAGCTCTAGCAGGAGCTCTTTTTAACAGAGAACACGAATTAGATTATTAACGGACTTTTAAGGTTAGGTTTTGAACACTGAAATTATTGTACGGTGCTTCCAACACTTTGAGGGTTAACAGAAGCAGTGATTTCCACAGGATACTACCAAGTAAAACTACCTCAATGTACAACAAATCAGCCAACCTTGAACAGTCCCCTGAACAGTGTCAGAGATGTGTGCAGGTTATCCACCATCTGTCAAGTCTAGCACAAAATGTGCATCACCACCGTCTACTCCATTCCAACAAGTTACCCACTTAAAATGAGAACATTACCGGTGACTCTGAGATATTGCAGTGCTGTTGGCACCAAACAATATTCCCAAAATTTGAACATAAACATTTTGCTCACTAGACGTAACAATAGGGAAATAAAAAACAACAATTTACAAAAGTATCAACTGTAATCAAATATCAAAAAAGGAAAACTGTCAACTTCTCAAATTATATTCCGGAAATAATTGCTGAATATTAATTATGCCAATTTTAATAATAACAAAATAAAAGAAAAACAATAAAATTATGCTTCTCCTGTAAATAGGGTTCATCATATAATTAAAGTACACAGTTTACAATAGACATAATAAACTAAGGACTGTTGGACTTCGAACTCAAGAAAGACATGAAGTCATGAAAGGAATGCTACAACGGTACAACAACTTATTTAAAGTGACATAATGAGTTGCTATTTGTAAATAAATGCATTTCAGTACTACTTCCATGTTCAACATATGCAGACATGTTGATCTATCACCAGGTGATTTACATGCAAGCTGTGGAAAATCTGCAACATTCATAAAACATAAAAACTGATATATTTTGCAACTTACAACTTTAACTAGATGATTCTTTGATACAATTATTTAAGTAATTCGTTTTTAAAAAATCACAAAAATACAACCTATAAAAACATCACTATATTCAACACTCAAGCTTCTCAACTCTAAGAATGTGGAGGTTCAGACTTAAAACTGGGAACTAAAATTGTGTCTATCTGTAATGATTTGTTTAAAGAAGCTCTTAAAGGAGCTCTTTTAAACAAATCAACACAGGATAGGTTTTCAATAATTTGTTTAGATTGTAATTTAGACATATAAATGTTGTGTTCTAATGATTTATTGGGTTTTTAAACACAACTAAATAAAAAAAATTAAAAAAATTGTCATAAGAGTTGAGATATAATGCAATTCTTATCTATGGGCATGAAGTGTCATCTGACTATTTACATGTCAAAATTGTTCCCAAAATTAAAAGTTTAGAGTAGTAATTTTAATTATTCTCCATTTACAAAATATATTGATGTAAATAGAAGTATCATCTTTTTGATTACAGTGGAATGGTGTGTGTTCATTTATGTCACTTTAAACCATGGCATTCAGTACTAATCATAAAGATGAACATTGGCAAATATGAACACAGTTGTGAACACCCAACAAAAAACAATATGGAAGTCACAACACTAAGTTAAGAATGTATAATAAAACAGATGCCTACTGGTACATACCAATAACAATAAAGAAAAGATCATATAAAACTTATTTGCAGAAATTGTCCCCAATATTCACAATGTGTCAATCTGAATAATCAAAAAGTAATACCTCTAAATGATTTTACAAAATAGTCTAATTAATAATAATTAAAATATTTCAACCTAAATGGACTTAATTTCTATTAGAGGATTAACTATTTCTCTACAATTAATAAATCAAATAAAAGTTTAATAAGATTGTAAATATTAACAAAAACATCAAAAATGTAGTTTTACAAACTGCAATCAGCAGAGATCCATGGAAGTTGACATTATGATCATGATAATTACGACAATGGTTTTTAATTAATAGAATATGCTAATTGAGCAATCTTAATGAGTTGAACTGGGCCAATAGGTTGGTTTACAATGCTCTTCACAAAGAAAAACAAGGTTTTAGAAAATGTACAGTCCACAATGATTTTGGATTTTGTGAACCAAATTGCATTTACAAAAGCAAAATCATTGTAAACTGCAAAATTTCCAAAGAAAAACTTGTCTTTGGAAAGTATGCAGTTTACAATGATTTTGATTTTTGTAAACAGAACCAATTGACCCAGAGTTGGCCCCTGTTTGGCGAAACAACTAACATACCCCAGGGTTGGGCCAGTAAGCTGAGACTATACACATGTACACACCTAGTGACCACTGGTGAAACTAACAACTAGAAATATCAGGTGACAAGGTCAATGTGTGCCGGTGCAAACTGTCCGTGTCAACACACGACTGTCTGTATAGCTGGTAGCAGCAGGGACAACACGTCACCACCATCAGACGTCCACAACTCCGTAGAAACAGCTGCACCTCCAGACCCGATTAATGAATTCTGTATATGTTCCAGGGCAGAGTTGTCTCCCTTGCTTCAGTGATTGCTGTCGTCTTTGCTCATAGCCAACTTCTTCATCTGTCGTATGACGGCTGCTGCATTGTAGGCTTGCTGGTAACAGAAGATGCACCTTCCTTCATATTTGTGTACTCAAAATTGCTGCATTTTTTAAGATAGTGTGATAAAAAATGTAGCATATAACATAAATTGCATTTAAATAGTATTAAAGTTCAGGGGTTTAACTTTGACTTAAATAAGTCTACCTACCCGCCACCTGGTCTTGGCGAAATTCTTCTTCATCTGTGCACTGACAGAGGCATGGATGTTCTTGTCAAGAGCAGCATTGCCAGATATCCTGTAGCAAGAGACAGATATAGCAGGTGGTGTCAACTACAGGGGGAAGTTTTATGTACCCATGTATTTAGAAAACAATCCAATTTTATCATGAATAAAGAATAAATCTGCAACTCTATGTTAAATCAACTAAACAAAACAATAATAAAACATAAACATGAAAAAAATGAATTTTTTTTATAAAATTAAAATTAATACTTAGCCCGAATCATACATATTGCTATTTCTGATCGTGGTTAAGAGGGTAAAGGGATTTAATTCCTGACCCTAGTTATGAGGTAAACAAAGGATGCCTTCCTGCACATGCCAATACATCCCCCAGATTGGAAGTTCCTTCAGTTTGTGTACCATGGGGAGCACTACCTGTGGGTGATGTCACATTTGGAATGGCTGTATCACCAATCCTGTGGCTCAGTTTCTACACCAGAGAAGGGTTAGGGCCGACTTCTACGTAGACGAGAGCCTTCACGCCTACATCGTTAACATGGCACTCAGTCCGCAGCTCCTGTTTGTCATCAAGCTACTCAGACAGCTGGGTTGGCTGGTCAACGAGACAAAGTCGAAGTTCATGCACTCTCTTCCAGGACCGAGTGTTACTTGGAATTTTTTGCAAGTTCCTTCCGATAGTCGAGTCAAAATCCAGAAAGCAGTCCCACCCCTTCTACAGGGTTTGTTCTCTATCAGTGACAGTAAATCCTGGGGCTGCTCACTTCAGCTCAGGACTGGACTTGCAGGGGCAGGTCACAACTGCAAGCTGTTCTGCGTTTCCTGTGGCCACACTTGCTATTTCCAAGCCAACTCCTGAAACTCCCTGTACACTTTCAGGAATACCTGAGATGGTGGTTCTGATCCTGGATACATATGCTAACACAGTGAGTACCGCTCTTTTGTATTTTCACAGAGAAGTAAGTACAAAGATGGCCGACTGAAAGTAGCATGGCAGTCGGGGGTGCGCAGGTAACTATTATTGTTACAAGGTTGGAGTTATCTTTGTTTACTTCATAATTTGAGTCAGGAATCAACTCCCTTTCCCCTCTCTACCAATCTCAATCAAGAATGGCAATATGTATGATTCAAGCTAGATAAATAGCTTATTTATAATACGTTCATGAAGTTTATATTATGTACCAAAATTCGGAATGCAAGTTCTTTCAAATTTAGAGCCTGAAGTCGGGCTATGCAACTCAAGGGTGATAAGTTTGGTGAAAGCCTTCCAAACATACTTGAGTTTACATATCAACAATGTTCACTTCAACTAAATATCAGGACACTCATAGAAAAATTAGGAGGAGTTAGTAACAAAATGCACCTACTATCCAGCACAGTAGGCAAAATGTATTTAACCCCATTCAGCACTGTACGGGTTAATCACAGGCTTCAACTGTTTAAATTCATCCAGGAAAGATATATTTCCTACTGGGCAAACGCGTTTGATTTACAAGTACCAAAGTCACTGTAAACTGTGTACTTTTCAAAGAAAAACAGCACAAGGTGGTAACATTTTTTAAAAGTCTCAATAACTCTGATTTAGCATTCAAAGGATTAAACAGAAGCAGACAGTAGCTTATATTATCTTCTCCAACTTACCATGGGTGATCTATGGCCTTCTTACAGAGGAACAGACAGTAGCTTATATTATCTTCTCCAACTTACCATGGGTGATCTATGGCCTGCTTACAGATGAACAGACAGTAGCTTATATTATCTTCTCCAACTTACCATGGGTGATCTATGGCCTGCTTGCAGGTGAATCGTTGTTTTACATCCTTGCTCATTAAATGCCGGATGAAAGTCTTTGCTAGAATATAAAAAATATTTAATTATTGTCACAATTTTTTCACAAATATATATATGATAAAGAAATAAAGTGATCAAGAGGATTTAAGTTTACTGTTATGATAAAAGAAATTTTCTTTCTGACATTATGTAACATTATCTGATGCTCTGTACCTGAATCTGATATTTCGTCCCAGTATGGAGAGTCAAACTCGTACTCTGCCTTGAGGATTTGCTTGAAGAGTTCAGCATCGTTCTCATCGTAGAATGGTGGGTAGCCGCAAAGTCTGAATCAGGTGAAGACAGACATGAAGCAAACTAACAACACAAATTATACCTCCACATTTAATTCAAATCTTCAGGTCTAACTACATACCAAAATCAAAAATTTGTAGCTTACTTAATCATTATGCTAAGTTTCATTTCAATGTGAAATTAGCTGTTGAGTGTTACTCGGTGTAGTTTGTTTAAGAGGTCCTTTAGGAGCCACAGATAGATGTTCACAGATAGGTGTTCAGCAACATGAGGTGTTCAAAATAGGTGTTCAGCAACATGAGGTGTTCACAGATAGGTGTTCAGCAGCATGAGGTGTTCACAGATAGGTGTTTAACAACATGAGGTGTTCACAGATAGGTGTTCAGCAGCATGAGGTGTTCAGCAACATGAGGTGTTCACAGATAGGTGTTCAACAACATGAGGTGTTCACAGAAAGATGTTCAGCAGCATGAGGTGTTCACAGATAGGTGTTCAGCAACATGAGGTGTTCACAGATAGGTGTTCAGCAGCATGAGGTGTTCACAGATAGGTGTTCAGCAACATGAGGTGTTAACAGATAGGTGTTTAGCAGCATGAGGTGTTCACAGAAAGGTGTTCAACAACATGAGGTGTTCACAGAAAGGTGTTCAGCAACATGAAGTGTTCACAGATATGTGTTCAGCAACATGAGGTGTTCACAGATAGGTGTTCAGCAACATGAGGTGTTTACATAAAGGTGTTTAGCAACATGAGGTGTTCACAGATAGGTGTTCAGCAACATGAGGTGTTCACAGATAGGTGTTCAACAACATGAGGTGTTCACAGATAGGTGTTCAGCAACATGAGGTGTTCACAGATAGGTGTTCAGCAACATGAGGTGTTCACAAATTCAAGCTCAAATTTGGCACAGACGAAAGACAAAAACTACTGGTTCGCAAGCTTTAGTGTGCCACATAAATATTCTGCTCCAAACATTCAAAATTTCTCATTCTAAATCAGTCTGACTTGACAATCTTTCTATGACTTCATTTTAAAAAAACAAGATATTTGCTATTTGAACCTAGTAACAGTGTGTGACAGCATTCTTTCAATCCGAAACACAGCATACTAAATTAGTGAGTTCAAACACGCTAAGCTGAAGTTGGTGTTTCTTGATGTTCTGTTGAAAATCCTTAGTGCTATTCCTCATTATTACCTTTTTCATTACCAAAATGCTGCCTGCTCTCCTCACATCAGACAAACACATGCACAAACACAAATTACTTTTATGATACTGGACATAATTTACAGGATGTAGGCAATAGAACATAACTTACAGGTTGTAGGCAATAACTCCTGAACATAAGTTACAGGATGTAGGCAATAACTCCTGAACATAAGTTACAGGATGTAGGCAATAACTCCTGAACATAAGTTACAGGATAATAATAATAATAATGCTGGTTATTTATAGAGCGCCATATCCACCCACGAATGCATGCTCATAGCGCATATTATTACCCTGGTTATCAGATCCAATGTTCAGTGTCAGTCACAACTGCCTGAGGAGTATACAACCCAAGCTGCCTATTAGGTGCTAGAAGGTTAGCATTCACATTACTTACGCCTTCCATACCAGGTACCCAGTTATACTGCTGGGTGAACAGAGGCACACTTTGAACAAAGCCACTTGCCTAGAGTGACACCACAAGCTTTTCAACCTGTGTCTCAGTGTGGGGCAGGGCAAATACCCTAGACACGCTCAGGAATCCAGCAAGCCGAGCGTAAGAAGTGAAACTCGTCTACTTATCATTGATAGTGCACAAGTCGACTTCCGGTGGGCTTTAGCCACTGCTTTGGCTGCTGGGATTGAATACCCCTTGCATATCAAAGAGGCCTTAAGCAAACCTAGGCTTGAAGCCTGAAGTTTCACAACCCCAGGTGTAGATCCTCGCTGTGAGGGTGCAACAGCAGATCTTGCGAGCTCTAGTAGATATGGGAACCCGATTCTCGCAGGCCAGTAAGGCGTGACCAAAATAAGTTACAGAGTTTTGGCTGTCGATCTTTTTCCAGGACCCTCAGTTGGAAAACCATCGACAGGAACACGTAAGCGTCCAGGTTCTCCCATGAGATCGTGAGAGGAACCACTGTCGGTGAGGGTTGAGTGGGATGAGGTAACACGGGGATATCTGGCAAAGTAGTATCCCGGGGATCGAGAGTTGTCAATGCAGACTGCAGCTCGTTTTTTCAGGTTCCTGTTTTATGGTAGAAGGTTTTAACCCCAAAACAAATGTTGATGTTTATTTAACTTCTGAATCTGTGTAGTTTGAATAAGTTATACATGCATACATTAATTTAAAGAATCATTTATTTTTAAAAAATGTGTACGCAAATGTTTTTTAAAGGACAATTGTAGGACCTAAGCCCGTAAAAAAACTGACATTAGCAACACATTTTTTGTTAATAAATGTATTTTAATATTAATGTAGGCATGTATAATTTGTTCAAACTACACAAATTCAGAAGTGAAATAAACATCATTTGTTTTTGGATAAAAAAATATTACCATGAAATAGGGACCTGTTGAAGATTTGACGGACATTTTATAGAACATGTCTAAAACCTTTGACGAGCCAGGTGTGGCACCTTCTGTGGTTGTCGTTGTTTTACTGACGACACAACGATCTGTTTCTCAGACTCTGAGAAAAGCTTGTCCAAAACAATCGGAAGTTGGCCATTATACAGTTTAGGTGCCGACCACGAAGCCCGTAGGAGAGTATGAAAGTGGCGCTTTGGAATGTTCTCGTTAGAAAAGAACCCTTGCTGGCAACACACTTATAACAGTGCTGAAAGGTATCTGGTATGATCCAAAGCATCCTTGATGTATTTCTCCATGCAGGATAATGATCATCCTCTGAAAACTCTGTTTTGAGGGATAAGGTAGTGGCTGCACACTCTTGTAAGTGTGACAGCATTCCTAAGGGTAGAAGCTGGTGACGTCCATTGCAATGATGCCATGATCCTCGTGTGCAATACTGTGTAACACAGTAATACACTTGGTTTGTAGGTACTAGCTTAAGCTCGAAAATTTCACTGCATCACATAACCACATTGGTGATGCAGACTTTCCTCCTGCCATAAACCCTGCCGCCACAATATAAGTGAATTTTCTTTTAAAACAGCATTAAACTCACTCACTAACTGTAACTGGTGAGAACTTTCCAGTCTCAGTCTTTTTGGACTGGTCTAGTATACGGTACATCATGAAGCGGATATTTCGCCCTCACTGGAAGTCGGACGAAGGCTACTGATGAGATAGTTGATTCGAATGAAGTGTTCATGTCTTCTACAAACTTGTGAAAGATAGCCGGGGGCGGGAAAGTGAGCGATGACAAAAGGTCACTGACCTTAAACTTTTCCTCCCTAGGCTGTCCGGAGGTGAGAAATAGTTGGCCATAAAACCAACTACCTCGCTCTCTGGAATAGGACAAAGTGGACTGTTCACCTGAATTGGCTTCGACATTGAAGTGGACAGGGCTGGTTGTGTAGCTGCCAGGGTTGAAGAAGCAGTAAACTTCTTTGTTGCCGCATACTTTACCGAAACGCTCTACTGTAACCGAGTTTTCATAAACTCATTAAACTGTACAAAAAGCTCTGCCATCATCGGCACCTGCAAGGGTGATGGATACGATGTGGTTGAAAGGGGTTTGCTGGACGAAATCAGCGGGCTGGACCTCCTTGAGTGTGATCGGGATCGATCTTTCGATCCCGATGTCGATGACTAGGTCGTGATTGGGATCGGGTAAGTCATCGAGATCTAGAACGGGTTTGGTCCCTCCGAGAGTGCTGTTGAGTGAAAGATCAAGTATCTCTGTAACTCGACCACTCTTAAGATCTCCTTCGGGATCAGCCGCTTGAGTGGTGGCAAGATCAAGGTTTCGATCTCTATCTATCATGTGACGCTAATCAGCAGGCTGCACCAGTGTAGGCTTAGACTTTGAGGGTGCTGTTGATGACTTTGTTCTAGTGACCACTGTCGGGGCTGTGATGACAGATCACACCTTGGTAGTGGTGTCCTTTTTAGAAGTCATCTGTGGGGCTGGAAGATATTCTTCTAACATACGAATGAGGGAGATCTTAATTTGCTGTCTCTAGATTTCAAATAGCCACGTCCGGAACAAGTGTCGAAACCAGGGTCTTCTAGTTGCTCATCAGCTGACACTGTGGCGGTTAGTATTTCTTCAGAATCATAATTTAGTCACTTCAACGACTTTTCGTTGTTTATTTTTCTTGTCAGAAACTCTTCGAGCTAGCACTTTTACATAAAGTCCAAATTCTGAATCTGACAGATGTGAACAATCTATACACCTTGTTTCTTTTGTGCACTTTTTGAAACCCAAAAGCAGCAAACAATCTGGGCACCTGGAATGTGGCTTCACCAATGACAGTGTATGTCCACAGTCAACACACATTTTCTTGGGCGCCATCTTGAATAGTCAATCAAGTACAACCCAACTGTCAAAACAACAACGTTTAAATTATGATTCTGAAGAAATACTAACCGCCACAGTGTCAGCTGATGAGCAACTAGAAGACCCTGGTTTCAAAATCACCCGAAATCACCCAACAATGGCTGATTAAATAACACAGATCTTCCAAAGGTAAGTAGGTGTTCTTTGAGTGTGAGTGAGTGAGTGAGTTAGGGTTTAACGCCGTTTTCAACAATTTTTCAGTTATATCGCGGCGGTCAGATT
>JAULCD010282931.1:0-15997 GCA_032361085.1 Calliostoma canaliculatum | reverse complement strand
AGAAGTTGGTGTGATGAACAAAGGAGGTATTCTATGGATATCAACTTCTTTATTGCAATGTTTGCGACGTTTCGGTGAAGATGCTAACACCGTTATCAAGCAAGTGATGTGTTAGCCTCGATTGCTGTTGTACATTTACAGCTGGTTCTGATAATGAGTATCCTACTTATATACATCCGTGCTTCTGTTCTTGTTTCAGCAAATAAATTTGATTAGTTACAAAATTGTTTTACACAAATTAATTTCCATTTATCATTTTCAGTTAACAGATCAAAATGGCAACTGCTGTAAAGTTGAAGGACGATTTTGTCACATGCAATATATGCAAACTCTCTCCGTCTACTCTCTCCTGTCAACATCCGTTATGTCAGAGATGTCGGACAAGGTACATCAAGACACAGGCAGACGCAGTCAAGACCAGGTCTATTCTCTGTCCCACCTGCAGACAACAGACCCCAGTACCCCAGCCTGACATACCTGTGGAGGAGTGGGCGGGGCAGATGGAACCAGGACTGCTTGTAACTGGTCTCATGGATGCTTTTGTTTCGGGAAATATAGGTTTGGACTTTAGTTAAATACATTCCACACACTTTAAATAGTTGCAAGTAATAAATACTACTACATATGTCTCCTGCAATATTAAAGTTTAATACTGTATTGTTTAAAGGGGTATTTAATTCAATGATATAACCTTGGGTGAGTTGGCAATTATCAAAATAATTGTTGGTTTTCTTTTTTAAAACTGTAAACATTATCGTTCATTTCTGTTTTTAAGAAAGCATTTTATTTCATGCTATTTTTCGTTACGCAGCAAAATCAATCCCAAGATCATTTATGGGCATGAATCACTTGATGAAGGGACAACAAAAAAGAGCCCCAAAACGTTATGTTTACAATTGAGGAATTTGCAATCCAACCTATTTTATCTTTTGAAATTGAACTTATTTCAAAATACCTTTTCCCCAGAGATACCAAGAAATGACAGCAGGGATGAAACAGACAGCATTGACCTCACAGCATCACCTTTACTTCGTGAAGTTATTAACACAAAAGAAGATCAGATCAGGGATAGTCAGATGTTGTCAGATATTGTTGTAATGAAGATAAAGGACATGAAAGTCACAGTTGTAACTGATCAGGACCAAAACATTGTGACTTCATTGTATACAAAATGTGACAAACAACTGTCAAGCCAAATTAAAGTGAAAACTTCCCCATGGAGTGTGTCAGTATTGAGTCAGAACAAAGTAGTTGTGACTGTTCCATGGTCAAACCAAATACTAACAGTTGCTGTCAATCCTGACCTGGAACTATTGTCAACTATAACAACAGAGAAGCAGTACCATGGTCTGGCTGTCCTGGATCAGTCCACACTTGTGGCAAGTACCGAGTCAGTCGATGTACTGGACATGACAGGGCATGTAATCAGAACAATCTCTACACACCCGTCTATACAGCAGCCATTTCAGCATCCCTACTTCCTCCATGTCACCAGTCAGGGCAACATTCTCGTGTCTGACGGGAGTTTGGGTTCTGTCTCATGTCTGACACCGACTGGACAAGTTGTGTTTACTTACAGAGACAAAGCACTGAAGACTCCACGTGGAATCACATCTAACACTGCAGGAGACATTGTCGTCGCTGACTGGAGTACAAACAAAGTGATTCACATCAGTAAGTCAGGAAAGTTCATCAAGTACATTCTCACATCACAAGATGGTCTGGAGTATCCATACAGTCTGTGTGTAGATGGTGACAGACTATGTGTAGTTACTGCGTATATTGGTGTGCATGTGTTTCAGTTTTCTTCTAAATGAGGAGGAAATGTTACAGAATTTATACTTTCATAACATTGTGAATTGGTATGTCATTTAGATAGGGACAAACACAACTATGTTATATTTAGGATCACACTATCTGAAAAAGTGACTATTCTATTACTTTGCCTGGTTGAGTCCTGTGCGGGATTAGAACCCACACCCTCAATGTCAGGCACCAAATCGCCAGCACTGAGCATCCCAACACCGTATTCCGTTTGGCCACGGAGAATTCGACAAAAACGAAGCCTGACAACTTATACTTAAGATGAAACTTTGCTCAGTACCCCTCAAATAGGCGAAAATGGTCACAGATCCCAAAGCTGATAGCAATGAATTTGTATGCCGTTTAGATAGTGACAAACACAACTATATGTTATTTTTGGGAGCTGTGCCACTGAGTGTATGTGTACTCAAGCGATTGAAACCCACCTGTATAGATCCATGTTACGGATTTCTGACGATGCTACTTATGTCATTGTATGTCGACTGACGATATTTGTTACTACAATATACCGTTATTATTTGCATCCCCCTCATTTTAAAGTACTGATTGTGTCACTGTTGATAGTGTTGATTGACATTTATTTTCATGTTTACTATTAGACCCCCAATTTGTTATTATCAAGTAATATTTATTTTGTTACATACACATTTTATTATATTATCATTGTAGTTCCAAATATAAATTTAGTGTTTGTCAAATGTAACTGCATTAGGAAAGGACAACATAATAATACATCATACATCATACATTGTCCTCGTGGAGCTTGTGTGTGATGTTTTCCTCTGATAAGATAATTAGTTGTTCAACAAACTTAATCACTATTTTAAAGAAGTTGACACTGACGTGTTCCTTGCATGTTGAATAAACATTTTTAAGTCATTTCAACAGTGAAAATAAAATATTTTACAAACTTGTGGATTAATTATGAAGCATACATTTGACAAATATGTAAACATACAATGTTAAAATACTATTAAATGACAATATTTAAAAAAAATTGTGCTTTTTGTTGTGCTTGGTATTTTTGACGATATAAAGAGTTATCGCTCTTGGAACAATTTTTCTATGAACATAATTATTTTTTTAAAAACAAATGTATGTCAATATAACACTTGACAGTTATAATTTTATTTATGCTGTAATCCTTTCTTTACTTATTCTTTACATTTGTCAGTTAAATTTCCGTGAAGTAACTCTTTATTCAGTTAAAGTAGTTTCAAACAAATGTGTTGATATCTCCAAGTTATATACCATGTTATTTATCTCACTGAAAATGTGATTTCTATTTAACTGAGAAACGTAGTATTTCGTCACTTAAGATATAACAAAACATTAGCTTACGACTATCGTAGCGCAGAGATTGCTATCAAACCGGTGCCGTTTCCAAATCAATTTCTGCTCTACGACAGTAAGCATATAATAGAACACCACTCCAGAGGACATTGTTTTAAAAATCACTTATAATCATCTTAAACTAAGATCGCTTTGAGGAACAAGAGCCTGGATGTTTAAAGTTTGGATCTAACCTCGGTGTCACTCTGTGTGATAATAGTTGTACCTACGGTGTAATGGGGTGTTCTTCTCAGTATGGGAGTCGTGTTGTCAACCGCACAGTTAAAATAGTTTGAACAAGCTTCAGATCAGAGCATATTTTTTTAACGGGAGTTTTACTATCAGGAGACACAATGGTGAGATTCTACTTATCTTTCAAGATCAATCTAAGACATATATATACACTTTTATTCCTCCAAAAGAGAGTTTGATACAAGTTACATACATGTAAGACTTAGGAAGTTATGCAATATACATTGATATAATTTCATGCATTATTTGATAGGCTTGATATGTTTTAATTTCATAATTTGGGGTTTGATAACTTAATGATAGGATAGAGATATTGTATCACAGTCTTTGCAAATTGTACACACGTCTCTTGGTCACATGCGATTGGTGGTGTGCAGGATAGCATGCAACTTACAATGTCCACATCTTGTTTCTCATGGAGCCTGACACTGAGCTCAATGGGCCCTACACAGCTGATGCTGCACCACAGTTCATCACGTTGTCTACACGTCAGTTCACATTCACATATAACATGAGTCAGTAGGTCTGTACATAGACAGTCACACTTGCTGCATACACCATTGTCCCTCCCGGGTCTCCAGAGCGCACACTTCTGTATCAGGGATGTGGCCGCAGTTTTCAGGAAAGGGTTGTCTCTCGCTATTACCCACGCTGTATGAGGTCGCAGCGTGTGATGAATAGACTGGAAATGCCTCAAATCCGGGTCAGTTGTAATTCTCTCTTTCCATCTTTCAGCCTCGATTCTTTTTACAGCATTTCTTACTATTCTCTTCCACTTCGTTTGAGTCAAAAAGGTTGCACTGCTAATAAAACTCTCTAGGTATTGCAGCAGAGAGTATTTTCTGAGGATTCTGCACAGGTCAGGGATGAAACCTGCACTGGATGTTGAGCACTGTTGATTGTAGAGGTGAAGCCTAGTTCTCATCAGTTGGCGTGGCAGGAGATGCTTCTGGTTGTTGCACAACTGGCCAAAGAAGAGCAACTTCTTCTCGTCAATGTGTGATTCAATGGATGACCATCCTAGGAGTGCGCTGCATATATCTGTTCTTGTGTGTCGTGGTAGCCCCTGGACCAGCTTTAGTGCAAAGCGCTGCGCTCGTTCTAGAGCGAGCATTTCTGAGAGTGAAATACCATTCCAGAGTTCACACCCAAATAACGCTTTTGGGAGGCAAATTGAGCGTATAAGCTTTGAAGATGTTAGGGGGTTTAGGCCTTTTGCGTGACAACCTGTTTTGATGAGGGTCATAAATGACGACTTTAGCTTAGAGCAGCTGTCTAATGTTCTTCCCCAGGAGTTGAATTGGGCCTCAAGGAGGATTCCAACGTGTTTAACCTCTGTAGCCGGGCACACGACTTCATCATAGAGTTTAATCTCTGGTGTACTCTTGTCTTTCTTTCCGAATCGCAAGAACTGCGATTTTGTTGGTGAAAAGGTAAACCTCCACAGTGAGCTATACTCCTGGCAAATGTTGACCATATGCTGTAGGTTGGACTTGACTGGGCTCAAGAGTGCAATGTCGTCTGCTTGTGTCGGTGCAGCAATATGCAGGTCCATAATCATAGCCCCTTTTTTACTTTGGTTCAGGCGCTGAAGCAGTTCGTCTATATAAAGCAGGTACAGCTTTGAAGACAAAACACTTCCTTGTCTCACGCCTCTGTATAGTTTGAACCAATAAGATCTCTTATTGTTGGTAGCGACGCAACTTGTCATTGACTTATGAATGTTATAAATAACTGTCCATATAGCACTATGTATGCCTAACTTATGTAGTTTGTATAGTAGTCCTGCGTGCCACACTGTGTCGAATGCCTTGGAGCTGTCTAGGAAGCATACGTTTATGGCATCTGATCTCTCAAGGTAGTGGTGAGCTGTTTCTTGTATAACGAAACTTGTGTGACAGGATGAAAGCCCTTTCTGAAATCCATATTGTTGGTTGCTAGGGAAGGATGTTGAATCTGTAAATTCTGGAATCCTTTTGCAGAGTACTGCCTCAAATAGTTTAAATATGACAGGCAGTAGTGTGACTCCTCTATACGATTCTGGGATAATCTTAGATTTCTTTCCACCTTTGAAGATTGGTATTACTAGACCCTTTGACCAGTCGAATGGGATATATCCTGACAACATGATGGCATTGAATAGTGCTGCAAGACATCTATACAAATGGTCTCCTCCGTATTTTAGGTGTTCATGTGTAATGCCGTCGATTCCAGCAGCTTTATTGGACTTTAAGCTTTTACAGATGGTTTTGATTTCATCTTGATTCGTCTTTATTTGATCTATGTTGCAGTCAATCAGCTGTAGTTTGTTCCTCATGTCTTCTATTTCTGATTCTATTTTCTCTTTCACCAAGTTATTAAAATGTGATTCTCCTTGGTCTTTGTAGACTGTTTTCAGGTGATCTGCCATTGCGTTGCAAATATCTTGTGGCTCCCGTATCCTAGTTCCATCTACTTCAAGGCATGATATGTGCTTATTATTTTTTCCTTGGCTTAACATCGACCAAAATCTTTTTTGGTCGATATTCCCGGTGTTGTCAATATCTTTAAAGTAGTCCCTTTCATATGTAGCTGCCTCATTTCTGAGAGAGTTTCTGAATATATCCTTGGCCTCTTTATACCGTCTAAAGGTTTCATACTCCATTCCTCTGGGTCTCCCTGTTTCTATCCAGTCTATTCTTCTTCTTGTCATCATCTTGTGGTTCGTTTTAACAGCGCCCTTCCAGTAAGGTTTAAGAAATTTCTTGAAGTGCTTCTTTGGAATATACATGTCGCTGGATACCAGTAGTGCTGATACAATAGTGTTGTAGATTATCTCAATGTCTTCCCTATTCGGTTTGACTTGTAGGTTGGTTGGCCAAAGAGTGTGTGATACAGCATAGGTATAGTCTTTTAATGTTCCGTTCTCTACTGCTTTAGTCCAAGCATATCTCTGGTATATTTGAGAGTCAGTTTCTAAAGGTGGTAGAGGTAGTTTGAGTGAGCAAATCACAGGATGGTGGTCGGATACATTGAGAGGGTTGTCTTCTCTGACTTTCGCTTCTGTGATCAGTTCCCACATTTCCTCCGGGATCAGGATGTGATCTAGTGCTCCTTCTGGACCACCAGCATAAGCTTGAAATGTAAAGACAGGGCCTTTGCAGAAGGATTCCATGTTAACGGGTTTCATATGTAGATCTGATATACATGTATATAGCTGTCTTTCTCTGGTGTTGAGCATGGCTCTTTGAAGTCTCGGGCCATTGATCAATGCGTTAAAGTCCCCCATTATAATAATGGAGCCTCTTGTTGAGTATGCATTGTAGATGGTTTTCAGCATAGATAGATATTCGCTGTATAGCTCATCGGATCTGTTAGAAGGTGGTAGGTACACAGAAAATATGAAGACGGTTTGGTTATCCAGGGTCGAAAGCTCGACTCCTGTTATTCTGTGGTTGTCAGTTGTAATGTCGGTGATGTACTTCCTGAACTTCTGTTTGCAAAATAAGGCTGTCCCACCACTTGCAAACGATCTGCTGGACTGGTACTGTGGTTCTGGAGCAGGATTGGCGATACAAAAATAATCTGGGTTGAGTGAGTCCATAAAGCATAGATTATACTCTCGCAGTTGATGGTCAGCAATGGCACAAATATCTATGTCATCATCATGAAGACAGGAATTGAGGAATGGTACACTGCTCATTATTCCTCTAGCATTCCAGCACATCAAGTTTAGCGTTATGTTGGTAGCCATTTACAGTCTTGTATATTCTTCTGTGTTTGTTTTGTTCTGTCTCTCTCTAATGGACCTCCAGAACTGTTCCCGGGATAACCAAGGTTTCACTATGATATTTTCTGGCCAGAAGTCTTTGCTCTCAAGTCTCTCTTTGTGTTTGAGTAAAACATTTAATTGTGCTGAGGCTGTTCTTTTCTCTGGATGGTTGAAAAATCGAATGTATGTGACAGTGACTCCGTTTGTTTCAAGGTATCTTCTTATACAGTTCTGTGTATTCTCTTTGTGTATGCCTCCTATGTAAAATCTTGCTGTTTTCACTCTTGTTGGAGCGGCTTGGAAGTTGATCTTTGCCTCTCTTGTTGCTGCACAGTAGTCTTTGCTAACATGAGTCTCTATGTGTTGGTGTTCATCTGGATTTTGTGAAACGTGGTTTTTCTCCAATGTGTCACTGTTTTCTATACCCTGTAAACACTGGCTGTATGAGACTTTAGTCGGTTGAGTGTGATTGATTAAGGTTGTATCTTCTGTTCTTAGCTGACTGAATGCTGCGTCGCTCGTTTCAGTTTGCTTATGTGGATCAAATCCTGAATACATATTGGTTGTGACAGGAGTACGCTCTGGTGAATCCAAACTCTGGACTATGACATTTTGAGCAGGAGAGCTGGGTTGTCTGTAATCAGTTCCTACTTGCTGTGCGTTATTCATGACATTCTCTTGCTGTGGACTATTACTAACTTGTCGTTGCTGTGGATTATACATGACTTGCTCTTGCTGTGGAATATTCTTGACTTGTTCTTGCTGTGGAATATTCGTGTGATGCTCGGAGCTCTTTACTTGTACTGTAGTTTTCTTGTTTTGCTGAGCTTGTTTCAACTGTTTTTCCAGTCCGATCAGTTTTTTGTTAAAGCCATCCATAGCTTTGCTTGAGCTGCCACACGCCTTGTTTACTTCAGAGATCTCATAGTCCATTGAATCCATAGATTTACTAATCATAGTTACTTTTGATTTCAAATTAGTGATACCAAGGCTTCTTTCGTCTGATATGCGAGTTATTTCCATTTTCCGTTTATCTGATTCCGATTTCAATGTGTTAACATCAGTTTTGATTTCATTAATGCGTCTGTCTCGTTTGTTGTTCCCATTATTTGTCTTGGCTGTTTCACTTTCTACTGATTTTAGGCTTGATTGAATCTGCGCATGCGCGCCTAAAGTCTTTTTAAGATCAGTTTTGAGTGTTTGGATATCAACTTGTAATGCTTCAATTGTGCACCTGAATTCACTAATCTCTGCAACTCTGTCTTTGTTCTCTTGACGTAAAGTTTCCACAGCTTTGATTGTATTGCCTTTCAGTTTGTCAACAAACGAATTAAGAGCTTGAAGTTCTTCTTTTGTTTTCCCACTTTCAGTCTTTAAAGCTTGATTGTCCCTTTGTAAGGTAGTTATCTTTTCATTTAGACACTCGATCTCCTGAATGTATTCTCCCCTGAAGTCAGCTACATCACGCTCTAGCTTTGCTATTGTTTCCTTGATTGGATAAGCCTGGTCATTATGGAGGTTGTCTGACTGGAAATTGTGATCTGTTTTCTTTCGTGCAATATTTACAACTTCATAAAGATCCTCTCCAAATCCCCCAAAAGTGCTCTATAAAGTATAAAAACATCTTTTGCTAGTTTTCTGATAAGTGATTCTCCATGTTTGGAACGTCGATCCATTCGACGTCTTAATTGGCTTGTTTGATAAGGGAAATCTTTTTTCTGTTTACATTTTTGTAACATTGTATGGCGAACAACATCTAAGTTAGAGGCATCATTTGCTAGCTTTTCAATCAACTTATTCACGAAAGTCTCTTTAGGGCAATTAGACAGTTCTGTGTTTATGCAATTAAGAATCTCTGATATAAGCCCATTGCTATCTGACGGTTGAAAATTACTCACATCATTCTTTTGAACTGTACAACTCGTGTCCAAGTTATTTTCCTCAATTTCCGTACTTTCTGCTGTAATATCTCCTGGGTTTTCATGTTGGGCAGTGTCCTCTGCACAGCTGACATGATTGATATCACTCACTGAAGGCAAATCTTCTCTAAAACCGTTCAAAACAAAGTTGGAGTCGGAGAGCAGCGCAGACACGTCTACCCCCGCGGCCATCTTGGACCTGGTCCGGGGGATTATAAGATCCCATGGGACGTTAAACAGATAAGAACAAAATTTCCTTCTGAACTGGTTGTAATTTTATATCTACAGGCTTAGGAGAGGTGCTAATTTGGACACTTAATTGCGTACCTTATGAAGCCATTGTTGTGATTTGTGATGTGTAATTTGTGTTGATTAGAATCAGATTTAATTTCTGGGTAAACATTAAACCTCAGAGAAGGATCTAAATTCCTAATATGTTACCAGGGATTTTATTGGACAAATATGATGCGAAAGTTGCATGTACAACTCACTGGAATTCAGTGATGGCATCTGGGTCAGCATCCGGGTTGTCGAGTAATAATAAATTTCAATGCCAGTGTTTAATGAACCGGGCCCCGTTCCTCAAAGCGAGCTAAGTTGATTGTAAGTGCTGCTAAAATGTAGCATTGACTTACGACTGTCGTAGCTCAGAAATCGCTTTGGAACCGGTGCCATGCGGCACCAGTTCCAAAACGATTTTTGCGCTTTGACAGTTGTAAGCCTATGGTAAAAACTCCACAGGACATTGTTTCAAAAATCACTTATGATCAACTTAGCCTAAGATCGCTTTAAGGAACAGGGCCCTGAATGTCATAAATCCACACATACAGCTTTCGTATCGTGTTTAATCATATCTGTCCTTCAGTCTGTTTTACTTTGACATTGAATCCTGATTAAACACGTTCTTAGTTTTCTTTATGATTACAAGAACTTGTTTAACATTGTCTAACGGTAACAATGGTACAGGTAATAATGGCACATGGAAGTTGAAATGGCACAAGTGCAAAAATAGGAAAACATGACACAACTTAAATAACTATTTTATTAAAGAAAAATATAACATAACATGCACTGTGTTTTTAAAGGTTTACATCTAACAGCTAAAATCGGATGTTTTCATCTATTGTGTACTTATTACAATGGCTTTTTCTTAGCTGTGTCAACTGTATCTGAACAAAGGTAATATCTGGTGTTTTATAGAGCATGTATTCTAGTTGTGCAACTTTGTCCTAGTTTTACACGTGTGCCCTTTTTACCGTGCTATTTTCTATATGTGCAATTTTCACCTACATTCTACCAAAGCATATACTTATATATGTCATAAAACAGGTAAACCAAATACATTTACACCTTAAAAACCAGTACTAAGTTTATGCTCAAACAATGAACCAAATCTAGCACATCCTCACTTTACAAAACAACCCTTGTCCAGTATAAAAATTACTTTTAAAAGATTTTTCGTTTTACAAAAGCATGGACACAACAAAGATATTGTACAAGAGTTACATTGCGAAATACGAAGTGTATTAAATATTACAAAAGCATGATTACAGCAAAGATTTTGAACATGAATGATATTGCATAATAAAAAAAGTTTATATTTTTACAAAGGCATGATCACATCAAAGATTTTACACAAAAATCAGCACGCGTTCACAACATGGTGCCACGTATCTTGAAAACGCTGTATTAATTTACTAAGCTGTTGAAAAGACGCGGACTGACACGTGAGAGTCGACTCGTGAATGTACAGCAAACTGATGAAGCGCCGTGACATAACATGTAGCTCAATTGATTACATAGCAGTGAAAATAAAATAAAAGGTTAACCCTTACCGTGCGGCTCACGGAAATATCCGGGTCAGGCTACTAGTAGCCTGACCCGGATATTTCTGTGAGCCACATGGATAGACAGGCGGCGATGTTGAGTGAGGCACTAATTAGGACAGGCAAAACCCTTTAAAATTCCAGGACATGCCTTCCAGGATAACTTCTCCAAACTATGCCGCACAGTAAGGGTTAAAACTGCTCCCAAAAGGCCAACATTTGTGGATTATCCATATTCTACAGCTGCTAAGACAGTCTGGAAGCAGTAAATTGAGCTAAGCTCAAGATTTGTCCGTTTCATTTTCCGAATTCTAATCTAACTTGTCTGGTGTAAACCTATCCTGTGATAATTTGTTTAAAAGAGCTCCTATTATATACCTGAAAAACAGTGACGACAAATCACTGAAAAACCGTGACGACAAATCCCTGAAAGATAGTAATGACAAATCCCTTAAAAACAGTGATGACAAATCCCTGAAAAACAGTGATGACAAATCCCTTAAAAAATAGTAATGACAAAATCCCTAAAAAACAATAAAGACAAATCCCTTAAAAACAGTGGAGACAAATCCCTGAAAAACAGTGATGACAAATCCCTAAAAATAGTGATGACAAATCCCTGAAAAACAGTGAAGACAAATCCCTGGAAAAACAGTGATGACAAATCCCTGGAAAATAGTAATAACAAATCCCTTAAAATTAGTAATGACAAATCCCTGAAAAACAGTGATGACAAATCCTTGAAAAACAGCGATAACAAATCCCTGAAAAACAGTAATGACAAATCCCTAAAACAGTGATGACAAATCCCTTAAAAACAGTGATGATAAAACCCTGGAAAAACAGAGATGACAAATCCCTAAAAAACATTGATGACAAATCCCTAAAAATAGTGATGACAAATCCCTGAAAAACAGTGATGACAAAACCCTGGAAAAACAATGATGACAAATTCCTAAAAAAAACATTGATGACAAATCTCTAAAATAAACATTGATGACAAATCTCTACAAAAAACATTGATGACAAATCCCTAAAGAAACAGTGATGCCAAATCCCTAAAAAAAAGTGATGACACATTCCTTAAAATAGTGATGACAATCCCTGAAAAACAGTGACAACAAATACCTGTGAAACAAATTACCTCAGAATTAGATTTGAACAACGTTTTTTTAGTTTAGACTTGGAACATTGAAAAGGATACATGTTGTGGCGAGGGCTTCAAGGGAGGATACACAGGTAACGTGTAGTTACGAGCCACGAAGTGGTAAACAGTGTTTGTACAGCATAACTAAATTCATTAAAACAATAATAATCGCCAATTGATAGTATACTTTCATTCGGTTAGTTAAATTCGATGAGCAACCTTCGGTGGAGAAGAGTGGTTCTTTTAACTTATCGGGACTTAAGAAGTTTCGGAAAATTTAGTACATCCACGCGTAATAACTGTGCCAATTTCTGTAAAAGTTGTGAGTATGACGTGTGCTACCGGCGAAGAAGGACATGTTAACGCAGTTGGCATTACCAAAAATCAGTGATTCATACATGTAAGCTTTCATACTTGCATCGCCTCTATGTTTAATGTTTATTCTGCGGCAGTGAATGCTTACATTTCAACTTTACTCTATGAGGGTGATAATGCTCTAGTATAAAAAGAATCTGGATAAATGTTTAAGGAAAGTAGTTCAAATTATTAAATTAACATTCCATTTATTTTATTTCGAAATTTTAAAAAAGTTGATTATTATGTTAGATCAAAGTTATCATTATGTTTTATTACCAAAACTATCTCTCGTATTCCAAGCGTGGTCCAATTCAGATATAACTCCCGAGAATTACTTTAATTGAGTTATGCTCAAGAAATATCAGAATGTTTTTTTTAAGTTGACAGTGTGCACGGTCCAACTCATAATTCTCTCTTAGAATGTAATCTCGCGAGATCTTAAGTGGACGCGATTTACTGTGAATTGGGAGCCGGCTATAGGATCTGACACTATCGTGCTTGCAAGCCCCCGTTTCACAAAGACGTCATAACTTTACGACGTCGTAAACCATGTCACTG
This sequence comes from Calliostoma canaliculatum, assembly GCA_032361085.1. Classification (NCBI taxonomy): domain Eukaryota; kingdom Metazoa; phylum Mollusca; class Gastropoda; order Trochida; family Calliostomatidae; genus Calliostoma; species Calliostoma canaliculatum. The sequence continues at coordinate 3,031 of JAULCD010282931.1, read as the reverse complement.
GGTTTATGGATATGGTTTACAAATGCAAAAAAAACGTTGTAAACTGTGCACTTTTCAAATAAGAACTTGTTTTTCTTTGGAAAGTGCACAGTTTACAAAGATTTTTGCATTTGTAAACCATATCCATGAACCAAGTGACAGGGTTTACGACGTCGTAATGTTATTACGTCTTTGTGAAACGGGGGCCTGGGCTGTAAAATGCCACTTGTAATGTCAAACAAGTCGCCATCTTGTTTTTCCGATTCCGATACAAAACAGGCATTTCTGTGGACGCCCTCTGCCGGATCTAAGCAAGTGTTTGCGGTAAGGGGGAGCTAATTAAGAGATAAAATAATGACACCCAAATGTTACAGGGACCAACTTTAATCAAGTTTATGGCCAGGATGAGAGCACATTTTGGAAAACAGAAACGCTTGAGCAGCATTCTTTGATGAAATTTGACTACATTGGCAACCTTTGTGGTGGATAAAAATAGAAGAAAAATATCCCCGTGGGTTTTAATATCATGTCTCTGGTGCCAAACGTGGCACAAGGACGAAAAAAGTTTTCAAAGACTCCCAGGAATGTCGATCGTAGTTTGGCATCACAATGGTATGACGTCACAATATGGCAGGACGCAGTACATTCGAACCTAACTACCCAATTAGAAAACTAACATAAACCGTACATCTGTCATCTAATATAGTTACAATCTAAGATAGTTACAATCTTACATAAACACAATCTTACATATTTACCCTCTTACATAGTTAATATCTATGATAGTTACAATTTTACATAGTTACAATCTAACATAGTTACAATCTAAGTCACAATCTTACAAATTTTAATCGTACATAGTTACAATCTAACATAACCACAACTTACATATTTACAATCGTACATATTTACACTGTTACATAGTTACAAGTTCATTGAAGTTATTAACTTGTGCGCTCAAGATAACTAACTCGTGCGCTCAAGATAACTAACTCGTGCGTTAAAGATATTAGCTTGTGCGCTCAACATACTAACTCATGGGTTTGAAGATATTTACTTCTGCTCAAGATAAATTTGATTTTATCATGTCCCTTTAGCGCTTTCGTATTTTTGCTCGTAAAACGACAAATTATCGTCAAGAATTCGAAAATTGCATGCAATAGAACGTTGCTGAATTCACCTGCGATTTGTGTCTTTGGAACCTTCACTAGTGACATCACAATAGTTATTTACGTTTAATTCACCCCCATGGGGTTTCCGGGGAATGTCCTCAGGCATTGGAAAGAAAAGGACCCCAGTACCCCATGCTTGACGTACAAGCCGGCTAAAATAAGGATCTTTTGCTGTAGCTTTTCTTTCTGTCATTCTCTTTTTCTCATCTACTACTCCCTCGGTGTGTCTCTTGTACACCACATGGCGATACAGCTAAAATATTGCTGCAAGCCATGTAAAACTCACTCACTCACTACGTTTAATTCTATGACGTACCTCACCTTCACATAAACAACATACAAACTATTTGCTAACAAAAACAACTTCTTGTATTCCAATATGTTTTCCTAACTTATACCAACAATCAATCAATAACCAATCAGCGTATCAACTTTAAAATAAGTAAGCCTCGGTTTCATATCACAAGGTAATTGTAGTATTTAACTAGGTCATTTCAAGATGGCGCCACAAGCTATCAATCTCACTGGACGTCGTTGAGCGAGGTTATGATTTTTTACCACAAAACATTTATACACGTGTAAAAAAATTAACATAATGAGAAGATTTTTACAATATTCGTCATAACATTGCAAGCGATTAATCATATAGAAAACAATGCATAAATACATGATTGTATTCTAGTGTACAGAAATGGCTGCACGAGGTAATGTACACAACTGTATTGAACGGTTATTGAACTGTACACACTGTATTGAACGGTTATTGAACTGTACACACTGTATTGAACGGTTATTAAACTGTACACACTGTATTGAACGGTTATTGAACTGTATGCACTAGGCGATATCATAACAAATAAATATAGACAGAGTCACCGTCTGTAGTCCATACTCATGCCCCGTGTTATCCAGAGACACCGACCTCTGACCTGGGCTGCACGCTCGGGTTCTATCCTTGGCAAGATGTGACCACACTGGCATTTACTTGTGTTAACCCATTTAGCCAGGTTATGTTGTGTTATGTTGATGTTTAAGTGTTCATTTAAAACACAAAATATTATGAATTTCAACTTCTTTATTGTAAAGCACGACTTTTTGGGATAGTCCTTGCCCCTTTGTCAGGTGATTACGTTCATTTAAACTAGGCTGTTGAAAATCTATTCTATGGTAATTTATGTGAAAGAGCTCCCCTAAGGGAAGCTCTTTTAAACAAATTACCATAGGACAGATTTTCTACAGTACTGGGTCCTTACAGTTTTAAGTCCGACTTAATTCAATTTAGTATTTTGAGCGTTAGAATTAGTAGAGGTGTTTTTATTTGATAATTAACTTATCCAAGCTTCATTTAAAACACATGTTTTTGCTGCGCGCGTCTTCACAGAATGCATTTAATCATACAATAGGTGGTGGAAAGTTGGTCTCTGAACGAACCAATCAGAACGCTTATAAATTCTCTTGGATAGGTGCACCAATGAAACAGTACCTTGTTACCAGTCAGACTCAAAACATCAAAATAAAGGACATTTTAATCGGAAACGATGGAAAATCTGACATCCAAGAAATCTTGAACTATGTACCACCACTTCTAAATGTCCCTCAAAGAATTGATAGCATATATATCGTTGAAAAATGAATACAAGCAAATTTCAAAATCATTTAAACCGAAATTTTTAAAATTAAAATAATGTTTTGGTTATGAAAGTATCAGTATTTCTTGGGGATAATTAGTTTAGGGATATTTATATTTTAGAAGTGATGGCAGATAATTCGGGGTTTCTTGGATTTCAACTTCTGGTTTGCTTGTAAGTTCACGGCGTTTTGGGGCATATGCTTGCTCCTCCATCGGGTGAATGATGCTATGAGGAGGGTTAGAATATATA
>JAULCD010282821.1:0-10104 GCA_032361085.1 Calliostoma canaliculatum | reverse complement strand
ATTGAACAGTAATACCGTCACCCTGAACAGTAATACGTCACATTGAACAGTAATACCGTCACCCTGAACAGTAATACCGTCACATTGATTGTTATTTACAGTTTGGACCCTAACATTGTAAACCTAATACATATTAAACATATTTGTAAAACGTTATCTTTTCCCTGTTGAAAGCTAGTTTGATTCTTATTTTACATTTTACAATCATACTTATATTAACTGAAATAAATGTTTGTTACACGTTACTTGCAATCTAAAAAAATACACAAAAATCTGTGATAATTCATAAAAGTACAGTCCCTCAGGCCGTTGTCTAAAAAATGTCAAATAACGATTGTTGAAATTGTAAGAAGCACCCCAAGTGACCTGTATCAGAACATGGTGCAGCCACCTCTCGCTCAAATAACATCTAGTCTGGCATTCAGGCATCAGATTCACAGTAATCTGAAACCTCTGTCATTCATTAGTGACTGTCCGCGTCAATTCATGCAAATTTTAAAACGGAGTTTTTCCAACTCAAATTTGGCGTCAACGATCGTCTTAAAGATGTCCGCAGGGTGTCATACTTCTTCTTGTTGGCCTTGGTAATGTTTTAATGGTAGTCTTCTTCAAAGTGATGATGAAAAACGGTGCAATGATACGTTGTCATCCATAAATATCAGAAGACTCACAAGTGCGTGATTATGATAGTGTGGCAACACGGGAATATCCTGTACTTTCTGTTAATGGTATCAAAAATTACGTGTCCCACATACTGTTCTAACTTGCATACAAGCTGAACATGTTTTAAATCATCTGATTCATCATCAAAGGAAGCAGCTGAATAAGTCACCTTTTGGTGATAACACTTGTCCGCAAACGCCACAGTTTAATATACCCCACGCTATTTTTTAAGTTTACCGTTTTCTAGTGGCCTGCGCCATGCTTGACTTTCCTGCTTGTACTTATTGGTTACAAAAGTGACGTCATATTGGTTAACATGCTCTTAAAACATCAGTCTAAAGACTCTGCTATTTGGTACTCGTTTCGTATTTTGGGTTTAACGTCTGCTTCACAACAAGGTATTTCGCCGACGGGCTATTGGTACTATACTGTGTGTGAGTGAATTAGGGTTTAACGCCATTGTTTTCATTTTTTCAGTTATATCGCTGTGGTCAGATTTTACAGCAGGGGAACTCCTTGTGTGGCTTTGTGAAACCTGCGAATCTCGGCTGGTACTGACGAACCAAGGGTGATGCTAGCATTACACCCTATCCTCACAGCCCTGTGGAACAGTTCTCCACTGCTGCGAGTGGTGCCGAGCTCCCGGAATCTTTTTATGTGCATGTTTGTGTGTCTGCTTGTACGAGATTTTTAACGTGCTAGCTCACGGAGAAATTATGTCGCAGTTTACATGAATATCTCACTCAGTCACATTATACTGACTCCGAGCCGACCAGTCCTCACGACAAACCATCGCAAGAATGCAACTTTTATAACGTCTTTTGATCTGACGCGGCCGGGGATCGAACCATCGACCTACCTCACACTCAGCTTTCTGAGCAGACGCTCTAACCACTACACCACGGAGGCCGGTCTGAACAGTTGAATTTCGGGAATCGTGTAAAAGCAGGCTACAGGCGTCTGGTGGTTTGCCTTTGGCCTTATGCGTTTGGTCCTTTAATGCATATCTTATCTCTCATCAGTAGAAATTATTTTAAGATATGTGACAGAAGGAGGTCAAATTCTCAGATAAGGACTGAGCATGGAAGTGAAGAGTTTCCCCATTTCCAGGACAACATTGTATTGGACAACAACTGACCTAGGTTTTCGCACTTTTTTGTGTGTAAAAAATACAGTCTAAAATACATTTACACTGTGACGAATTTATACAATAATGGTTTTTATTAGTTGGTTTAAAAGTAGCTTTGCTGCAATATTGATTTTAAAAAACGCATTGTTGTTCAAATTTGAAAACATCACACTAACCTTTAGGACCAATATCTTGTTTGCAAGTTTTTTAAATAATGAAATATAGAATAATTAGTATAATTAACTATGTATACGTTACACATTACCTGGTTTTATTTTACACTGAGATTATGAAAACCTGCTTTGACACGTAAAACATATACTTGTAAAGGGAACAGGCTAAAACGGCACCATGCCAAAACGGCTCCAGTTTTCAGTTGGCTAAAACGGCACCAAGTTGGCTAAAACGGCACCAAATTGGCTGGCTAAAACGGCAACATACATAACCGATACCCAATAAAAACATAACATTAGTGTATATATTACTTTTTTGACTGTTTATTACATTTATTTAAAGACATTCATGTTTACACAATATTAAATGGCATAAAACATAACATGATCACATAACATTTCATTCATTTAATCACACACATAACTGAACAGTCCAACTAGAGTATGGGTCCACTGACCCACCCTGCCTCCACCCACCGTTACATCCGGCTATCCCCACCCCCTTTGTTGCATCCACCTGTCCCAACTCCTTCGCTGCACCCACCCTGCCTCCACCCACCGTTACATCCGACCTGTCCCCGCCCCCTTTGTTGCATCCATCTGTTCTAACTCCTTCGCTGCACCCACCCTGCCTCCACCCCACCGTTACATCCGACATGTCCCCATCTCCTCCGGTGCCACGATAATTTTAACACTAAGATCGCTTTGAGGAACAGGGGCCAGATTGGCAAACATCTATTGGATAAACTTTCTGACTGTGGTTTGAGAGACGGGGCCCAGCCCACCACACTATTTTGGAATGAACATGTCAACTCGGACAGTCAGCAGTCGTCTACGGGAGGCTTGTCTGAGGTCAAGGAGGGCATGCATAAGCATTCCTCTTACTCAGCATCATAGGTCTTCGAGACAAAGGTTTCTGGGTACCGTTTCACAAAGCCGTCGTAAATTTACGACCTCGTACACCATGTCACGGAGCCAATAGCTCAGTGATATGGTGTACGAGGTTGTAAATTTACGATGGCTGTTGGCTGAATTTCATGGTTTACGACGTCGTTAACTTACGATGGGGTTTGGCCGAATTTCATGGTTTACGACGTCGTAAATATGCCATGGCTTTTGGTTGAATTTCATGGTTTACGAAGTCGTAAATTTACGATGGGGTTTGGCTGAATTTCATGGTTTACGACGTCGTAAATATGCCATGGCTTGTGGCTGAATTTCATGGTTTACGAAGTCGTAAATTTACTATGGGGTTTGGCTGAATTTCATGGTTTACGACGTCGTAAATATGCCATGGCTTTTGGCTGAATTTCATGGTTTGCGAAGTCGTAAATTTACGATAGGTTTTGGCTGAATTTCATGGTTTATGACGTCGTAAACGTACGATGGCTTTTGGCTGAATTTCATGGTTTACGACGTCGTGAATTTACGATGGCTTTGTGAAACGGCACCCTGGACATGAACAGTTGTCAGGGTATGGAGGATTATAAAGTAAAGACACGATGGTAGCTTCCACACAGTTTATTAAATCAGAAACACAGATGGGCATTAAGATCGGAGTCTCGTCTCCCCGCACGCTCCGTCAAAAAGGGTAGGTTACAAAACCGTTTTAATATAACTTTTTTTTCTATTTTTACTATTTTATTGTTTGCTATAAAACACAAATATTATATACGGTGACGAAAATATTCCTTTATTTTATTGTTGAGAAACAACTTCACAGGACATTGTTGAAAAAAAATCACTTACGATCATCTTAACACTAAGATTGCTTCGAGGAACGGGGCATGTGACTTGTAAGACTTTGAACCAGATACGCAAAGTTACATCTGTCACAGAGGAGTGATAGGGATTATTATTAAAAACTTATAAACAATTTATGGCTGAGTGTGGAAGCTTATATAATATTTACAACATTGCTTAACTAGCAATCGCAACACAACATGAATGAAGATATAACTATATTTGTTACACTATCAGATCTCATATCAGGGTTTCGTGGCAAATAGGTCACACACTAAACGTGAATCTAAATAAGATTCTGTCAGATTGTTCAACTGCAACATGAAGTAGTAACCTAATCTTGTAGTGAGGGATTTGTGTATATCAACTTCTTGTTGGTGAGTTCACGACGTTTCGGGGCATATGCTTGACAGGGACATACTGAGAAAGAGGTGGGTGAGGTCGGGGTGGGCGGTGGCAGAAGAAAGAAAGAAACAGATGGAGGGAGACAGACACCGAGACAAAAGGAGACCTAGAGGGACAGAGCCAGAAGAATAGTGTCTGGTGTCCAACCGTCAGAGAAAGCGGGAGAGAAAGAGTGAGAGAGAGAGAGAGAGAGAGAGAGTGAGAGAGAGAGAGAGAGATAATGAGTAATTAAAAAAGAGAGAGAATGAGTGAGTAAGAAAGAGAGAGAATGAGTGGGCAAGAGAGAGAGAATGAGTGAGTGAAGGAGAGAGAATGAGTGAGTGAGAAAGAGAATGAGTGAGTAAGAGAGAGAGAATTAGATAGTAAGAAAGAGAGAGAGAAAGAGTGGTTAAGAAAGAGAGAATGAGTTAGAGAGAGAGAATGAGTGAGAGAGAGAGAATGAGTAATTAAAACAGAGAGAATGAGTGAGTAAGAAAGAGAGAGAATGAGTGGACAAGAGAGAGAATGAGTAAGAGAGAGAGAGAGACAGAGAGAGTGAGTAAGAAAGAGAATGAGTGAGCGAGAATGAGTGAGTAAGAGAGAGAGAATTAGATAGTAAGAAAGAGAGAATGAGTGAGTAAGAAAGATAGAGAGAAAGAGTGGGTAAGAAAGAGAGAGAATGAGTAAGAGAGAGAATGAGTGAGTAAGAAAGAGAGAATTAGATAGTAAGAAAGAGAAAGAGAGAATGATTGAGTAAGAAAGAGAGAGAGAATGAGTGGGTAAGAAAGAGAGAGAGAGAGAGAGAGAGAATGAGTAAGAGAGAGAGAATGAGTGAGTAAGAAAAAGAGAATGAGCGAGTGAGAAAGAGAGAGAATGAGTGAGTAAGAAAGAGAGAGAATGAGTGAGTAAGAAAGAAAGAGAAGGAGTGAGTAAGAAAGAGTGAGAATGAGTGAGTAAGAGAGAGAGAATTAGATAGTAAGAAAGAGAAAGAGAGAATTAGATAGTAAGAAAGAGAAAGAGAGAATGAGTGGGTAAGAAAGAGAGAGAGAATGAGTAAGAGAGAGAGAATGAGTGAGTAAAAAGAGAGAATGAGTGAGTAAGAGAGAGTATTAAAAAAGTAAGAAAGGGAAAGAGAGAATGAGTGAGTAAGAAAGAGAGAGAATGAGTGGGTAAGAAAGAGAGAGAGAGAATGAGTAAGAGAGAGAGAATGAGTGAGTAAGAAAGAGAGAGAATGAGTGAGTAAGAAAGAGAGAATGAGTGGGTAAGAAAGAGAGAGAGAATGAGTGAGTAAGAAAGAGAGAGAGAAATAGTGAGTAAGAAAGAAAGAGAATGAATGAGTAAGAAAGACAGAGAATGAGTGAGTAAGAGAGAGAGAGAGAGGGATGTGTTAGTTATGGCGTCTGTTTGCTGTATACGGTGTCATACTAGATCAGTGAAAAAATATTAGGTGAGGTGTCAGCCGAGCCTAGTATTTGTCCACGACCTAATATGACATTGTATACGGCAAAAAATATACCATAACGAATTTATTATGTCAAAAAGTTTTACTTTAGTAGCTATTTCGTCATTAGTACTGCTGACGAAGCGTTTCGTAGCCATTATTGGTTTCTATGGTAACTAAACCTAGACAAGGAGGACAACTCTTTCTGTCTTGTTTGTCCCAAGCTTTCAGTAATGTATAAACGTCATAAAAACATTAACAAGACGACAAAGTCATTATTAACCCCGCAATGGTAAAATATGTAAGCAAAGTTTTGTTGAAAAATAATGAACGGTTTCCCACTTCTGCTCCAGAAACATAATGCACAGTCTTTTGAGACAAAATTCAAACTGTTTCCATGGAAACTGAATTTTTTTCCCAAAAATAACAAAAGACACTACTTTAGCACCTGATTTATCTACCTGCATAGTTTCGTTGAAAAATATTTAATGCTTTTTTAGTTCTGCTCCGGAAAAAAACACCTCTTTTTTGAGACAAATACAAACTGTTTCCATGGAAACTAGGAGAAATAAAAATCACAAAATTCCCAAATTAGCAAAAGGCACCACTTTAGCACCTGCTTGATCTACCTGCAAAGTTTCGATGAAAAATATTGAACGGTTTACAAGTTCTCCGGAGAAAAAAAAAATGTGTACAGAATAATTTAATTGCATATTTTATAAGACCTTGCACAAGGAACCCATTAATAATTTAAAGGTATTCCAAATTATGTATGTCAAAGATAACTTTGATAACTAAATTGTAACTATCCAGATGAAGAGACGTAAAATATGAGGTTAGTATCAACGATGGGGGCGGGATAGCGCAATGGTTAGTGTGGGGGACTTTGAACCAAAACGTTCAAGCACCCTCATTGAAACATTTCAATACAGTCAGGACAGATTGCAATGGTGTAACACTCTTGGTTCGCAGGTTCGCATCACATAACCACATTGATCATGCATGCTTTCCTCCTGTCGCAAACCATGCCGGCGCGATATATATATATATATATATATAACTGAAAAAATGTTGAAAACGGCGTTAAACTATAACTCACTCACTCACTTGGTTAGTAACAGCCATTTTTGTTTTTTTAATAACATAATACGAGATTTAATCGGGGTCAGTAGTCCTGCAATCTGATTGGTCAATCTTACTTTGACGCATAATAAAGACTAAAAACAAGGACAGGTGTTTTTGTTTTTACAATTTTAAGCTATTTGGGGTCCGAGTAAATTGTATGTGTGGAAATTCATCTTAGGTAAAATATTTAAACATGATGGTAATGTCTTAAAGCACCTGTTACTTGACATTCAACATTTACACAACACTATAAATTTGTCAAAATACGCCGTCTCCCGTGGAATCAAAATGCATTGCAATTCATTACTTTAACACAACAAATACAACACTAGGGCCCCGTTCCTCAAAGTAATCTTAGTGTTAAGATGATCGTAATTCATTTTTAAACCAATGTCCTTTGGAGTTGTTTCTTATCATAACGGTCGTAGACCAAAAAACGATTTAGAACCGGTGCCGAATGGCACCGGTTCCAAAGCGATCTCTGGGTTACGACAGTCGTAAGACAATGTTATATTTTAGCACTTACAATCAACTTAGCGTGAGATAGCTTCGAGGAACGGGGCCCTGGTTAGAGGGTAAATTGTTATAATCTTAGCACATTATTAATTGGTTTTAGTACTACTTAGTAATCTTTACAAATGTAAAACTCGTATACTGTGCACTTTCCATTTATTTTTTGGCATTTATATTTTTTTATAACAAACACCTCAATCGTCATTAGCACAGAATAAATTAATTATGGTGTTACGGTCTTAATAATCTTTGCAAACGCAAGAATCGTTATTAAATATACTTTTGTAAGTGCACACTTAGCAGTCAATTTAAGCTATTGTAGTTTTGCTAACAAACACCAATATTGTTCTTAATCGTGAACCTATAAAAGACAATTTTTTTACTTTGGAAAAAGTATAGATGTAAACAGGTTTTGTTTTGTTTACAAATGCTCCAATCATTATAAATTGTTCCCTTTCCAGAGAAAAATATTTAAACATGTTTTTCTTTTTAAAGTTTATTTGTCAAAAAGTTTAAAATATTCAAACCAAACCAATTTGTCTTGTGAAGCTACACGTGTTATTCTTACCACACCCCCTCCGAAACATTTCATATGTTTTATTCTTTATACTCTTTACAACACTACACACGGAATAACAACACAACAGTCTACATACTTTTAATAAAAATAAGCGCTCTTTTACTAAGTGACGAACAAAAGCGTTTCCTGTGGATATTATTTTATTACTATGTACACATACAATAAGAAATTGCTAATTATAGAATATCTCCCTTGTTCATCACACTAACTTCCAAGTGTTGTTACGTATTTTTAGTTTTAATTCATTTCAATATATTTTCTGAAATCAAACTAATTGCAATGTGATCTATATATTTATCAGAACAATAAAGTCTCACATTTATTTAAAATGAAATCTTGTAAATTTTCAAAACAAAATATACATCATATTGTACTAAAACGTCCAAATTGTTTTTAAAATAGAAAGTCAATTTTGTTGTTGACAGTAACCTCATAACATTTTATGAACGCTTCAAAAGTTTGTTTTGTTGCTTGATCTGTGTTGGAACACTGTAAATCATAAATACCCGGGCACCGTTTCACAAAGCCTTCGTAAATTTACGACTTCGTAAACCATGTCACTGAGCCAATGGCTCAGTGACATGGTTTACAAGGTCGTAAATTGAATTTACACTGGACATTGGCTGAATTTCATGCGTTACGACGTCGTAAATTTATTTATGGTTTTGTGAAACAGCATCCAGGGTGCAGGTTTTTTAAACTTACAACGTTGTAAATCATGGCCCTAAACCAGTGATGTTAGCTTACTAATGCCAAAAGTCGTTCTTTGTCTTTGAAAAGTGCACAGTATACAACCCTTTTGGGCATACAACCCTTTTGGAATCCATTGGCCTTATTAAATGGTTTACGACAACTTTATGTTATATCTAGGATTACACTTTCTGAAAAAGTGAATGTTCTGTCACTTTGCGTGGTTGAGTCCCGTGCGGTTAAGGCGTTGCGATTTGGTGCGATTTGGTGTCTGACTCTGAGGGATTCAACCACGCAAAGTAACAGGATATTTACTTTTTTAGATAGTGTAGTCCTAAATATGACATATTGTTGTGTTTCTCACCCTCTAAATGTCATAAAAATTTACAATTCAAGGTTTACTACGTTGTAAATATAACGACGCCTAAATTGTGAAACAGGGCCCGGATATGATTTATATATTATTTATAAAAATGGCTGTTATTTACAGATATTTGTAAAAATATGTTTTCTAACCTATGTATATTTGTTAGGTTTATAAATCAATCGAATTTAATTTCATCACATTCAAGCATCTCCATCTATAGTAAACAAGTTATGTGTTCACACACAAAACAAAATGTGAGGTCTTTTTAATAAATTATCACAAAACTAGTTTTCAGCAGCCTAGTTTCGTTGGAATACTCACATAAAAACGATCACATGCTACCTTAAGCAAAACTTCAGATGAAATACATATTTGAGTTCGTGATAGACACAATTAAAAAAAAAAAAAAAAAAGTATTCATTTTATTGATACACACATAAACAAATGTCGTTTATTAACTTTAAATGTGTTGTTACTCATGCACTATCTTTTAGTTACACTCTTCATTAACATCGAATTTCTGATACGAAGCAAAAACTAATTTGACTCTAATAATAGAGCTTCACATCTGTTTGATTGGCATTTTAGAAGTAGTGTGGAAATTATAAGAACATTTGCTTATGGATTACACACTTCTTTATTTGCAATGTGCTACGTTTTGGTATAGTTTCTTATACCGCTGTCAAGCATAATGGTATATAAAATTATGCTTGACAACGGTTTAAGAAACTATACCGAAACGTAGCACATTGTAAATAAAGAAGTTTGTAATCCATAAGCAAATTTTCTCATCATAGCGCTTTATGTCTACTTCAGCTTGGCACTGGAACACTTGGTTTGATTAACAAATGTCAAAATTGTTGTACAATTTGCACTTTCTGTAGAATAACGTGTTTTTCGGTGGAAAGTACACAGTTTACAAAGATTTTGGAGTTTGTAAACCAAACCCAATGACCCAGTTTTGACATCTTGTTTGTCATCACGAAACAAATACAGCTGTGCATGACGGGTGCTACTAGTAGGGCAGGACATGTTTACTCTTCAAACACCTAGGCCCTTCCCTCAAAGCGATCTCAGGCTAAGTTGATCGTAAGTGATTTTGAAACAATATCCTGTGAAGTTGATTTTTATCATCAGCTTACAACTGTAGTAGCGTAGAGATCGATTTAGAACCGGTGCCGAATGGCACCGGTTTCAAAGCGACCTCTGCGCTATGACAGTCGTATACCAATGTTATATTTTTCACTTACGATAAACTTAGCTTACGATCGCTTTAAGAAACATGGCCCTGTACAC
>JAULCD010282710.1:0-10104 GCA_032361085.1 Calliostoma canaliculatum | reverse complement strand
TTCAAATAAACCAAGAAAAATTGACACTAGAAGAATGGGGCCTATGCCAAAGGACACCTAGTAGCAAACATTTTGATCCTTGAAAGGCTGATTTGACTTTAGACTTTTGATACTGTGTGCTGTTGGAAATTTAGGGACCGGTCATTTATTTGATACATTTTTTAATGGCCCTCCCCATAAATGTGTATTTTTTTCACGACCCTGTCCCGCAATAGTGTTCTACTTGTTAGTGACCCTGGCCCGAATTCCTCCGACCCCCCCCGCCCCCATAATAAATGACCGGTCCCTTATCCTGTGGTAAGTTTTTTAAAAGAGCTCCTGTTGGAGCTTTTTTAAACAATTTACCACAGGATAGATTTTCAACAGCCTGTTTAGGTTGAAATTCGAATACTTAAACAAACAAATATTGTGTTTTGCCCTTTGAGGGTAAAGGGAGATCACTCTATCAGAGCACTGTTAAGTTTTGTTTTGATCATCAGATAACATTGACGTCTTTAGCTTGTTTTTACAATAATATTTTGGTGAGTAGGGGAGTTAGTATTAACATTGCTTGACCAATATTTTGGCTATTAGCTGCAAGACAATCTTTGAAGAAAAATCGGGGTTCGTTCCTTAAGCGATCTTAAGCTAAGTTAATCGTAAGTGCTAAATTTTACCATTACTGACAGTCGTTAGCCTATGATAAGAAACAACTCAACAGAACATTGTTTTAAAAATCGCTTACAATCAACTTACCCTTAGCTCGCTTTAATGAACAGGGGTCCTGATAGCAACAATATGTTTGAGTTTATCAATATCAATAATGTCTATTGACCAACAAATTGATATATGGTTATATTTTGGACTTACAGGCTACTATGGAGTGAGGTTGTCATTCCTGCAGCAGATATTGCCAGGAGAGGATTTAATGTCACAAAAGATTTGGGTAAGTCTACTTCGTATTTAACACTCTGTCTTCCATACAACCTTTACAGTTTAGAGACTAGAGGTGTGTGTGGGTTAACTGTTGATTTTTCAGTGGTTTCTGTCCTGTAACAAATGACCCCCACTTTTGTTGACTTCGTTTTTTTATGGCCCTTCAGTACATATAGCCTTGTTTATCATCTGAATCATACATATTGTGATTTCATCTTCTCGATCGGTAGAGAGGAGAAGAGATATTAAGACCTGACCCTGGTTATGTAGTAAACAAAAGATAACTCATACCTGGTAACCATGGGGGTTACCTGCGTATTAGCACAACTGGCCTCTATTCTACATCTAGTTGGTCATCTATATCTTCTCTTTTCTTTGCCAATTCAACCTGTGAGGTTGTGGGAGGGATCGACTGACAAGGTAGTAAATGGACAGCAATTATATACTCTGAAACATTGTATTCACACATCGAAGAACTTGATATTAAAAAAAAATCAAAATTATACATATTCTAACAAAACATGTTTTATCTGTAAACATACATACATACAACTGGGTATCTCCCTAGACGATAGTCGTTCCGCGAGCTTTAACTGGAAAGTGGTTAAGCGATTTTCAATTCGTAAACATCCTGCTGCACGTGCGTGCGCATCACCTGTCTTCTCATCACAAAATCTCCAGCGCTCGCCCGAGATAGAGCTCCTTTGGAAAGCTCCTGAGTTTAAGTTTTTAAACTTTACTCATGAAAAGGATTTAATCCCGAATGTGATTTTCTATCAGTGGATTGTGTTTCTATTATAGGATTTTGACTTTTTGAGTGATTTTTCACTTACCTGTGTTGTGGCTGTTCGTGGTGACTTGTGATACGTGGCAGTTTTTCGTCATGGACTCTCCGGTCCTTGGGTTATGTGCTGGGTGCAGACATAAGTTGTCTAAGGTTGACCCACATCGTTACTATCCTACGTGCAGAGTACAAGATGGATTTCCAGCTTGTTCCTTGAATCAACGTTGTAAGGAATGCTCGCACCTGAACGGTTATGAGTTCGCACTATTTACGAGACAGATCGCCAAGAGAGCGGCTGACAAACGTTCCTGAGAGGAAAAGAAGAAGTCATCGTCTTGATCAAGATCTTTCTTCGCGTCCTCTTCTGTGGGTGCCCCTGGAGGTGAGGTTTTTTTCCCACCCCTCCGACCGAGACACCTGCCATCTTGTATCAGCTGCAACCGAGATCACGTGACCGCGTGCTGGATGATGCTTTCGTTACAACTAACGTTAGCGATTTCAAACGTTAGACGACATCCACCGGTTTCATTAGCTGCGGCTGTCGTTGCTGGGGATGTCGAACAATGCGAATCTGCGGGTTCTCGTCGTTCGTCCCTATCGATACGTTCGAATCGACATTCGTCTACGGAGTCTCGTAGCAAACGTCGCAAGGTGGATCCCTCTCAGTCGCCTGCAGCGAGTCTGTCATCTAGTCGTGACAGCTCGCCTGCGGATGTATCGGGATGGGGGGGTGGGGGGGGGGTGTGGAGGGTGGTGGTGGTGGATGATAGTGTTTCGTGCTTTGGGGGTAGTGGGAGAACCTCCTCTGCGGGGTCATTGTCTGGTGCGGTGCCCATGTGTCTTCCGTTTTGGAACCCTGTTTTACCTGCAACGCCTGGCTGCAGCGATGTGGTCGTCGTTGCAGGCGCCAGGAACTTTGACATCAACGTCAACGTCTCTTCTACTTCCACCTCGTTGACAGGACCGGCTTGGACGACACCTACTCCACCTACGATGTCTTTAACTACGTTTTTGACTCCTTCGACTTCGACAGCATCTGTAGACGTGAATGTTACGCGTGTGTCGTCCCCTGTACAGCTACCCTCAACGTGCGCGTTGGGTATGTCTGTACCAGGACTTAGTCCTGTGGGGGCGACTCCGTCTCTGGTGTCTATGGGACTGCTCCACATCTACTTCGTCTTCATTGGTTACGTCTACGGCGTTGACGACGGTTGTGTCTGGCCTACCTGCGATGTTATCGATGACTACGAACTTTATGTGTGTGTCGTCTCCATCGATTCAAGGTGAATATAACATTGGAGCTGTCGCTGCTTATCTGCAGTTTGCCCCAGCTGCTTACCTAGTACGTCGAGACGTTTTCCTTCTACGGTGGCGTCTGGATCTACTACCACTATGTGTGTGTCAACTTCAGTGACTCAGCAACCCTTACCATGCGCATCAGATTTGAGTAAGTCGGGGACGACTTCTTCTACTGATGGGGCGTCAACAATGCAACTTCTGTTTTGTCACATTGGCTGCGGCCATGTGCGCACTACAGTAGTCGACGCTTAGGGTGACAACTGTGCCACTTCTGTTTTGTTTCACTGGCTGCGGCCATGTGCACACCACAGTTGTCGTCGCTTGGGGCGACAACTGTGCCACTGTTGTTTTGTCCCGTAGGCTGCGGCCATGTGCGCACTACAGCAGTCGACGCTTAGGGCGTCATCTGTGCCATTTCTGTTTTGTGTCATTGGCTGCGGCCATGTGCGCACTACAGCAGTCGATGTTTTTCCATCGCCTACTGTGTTTGTTCCATCTCTGGGGTGTCGGTTCCGGTGCCCGTTACTACGACATCGACTCTCTCGACGTCTTTGTCACCTACTGCTACATTCTCTCTGACTATGTAGTCTACTAGTACATATTGAGAGAAGGGTAACTGGTTTCTTCCCCATGGGAAGCAGTATTGTCATCATCGAGAGAGATACGACTGTCTGTCACATTGGCTGCGGCCATGTGATCACTATAGCAGTGGATGTTTTCTCCATCCCTTGCTGTGTTTACTCCGTCAACGGGGTTCGGTACCGGTGCTCACTACTACGACATCGTCTTTTTCGACGACTCCGTCACCTCTTGCTGTGTTTCTACGACTTTGGGGTCTACTAGAACGGTGACTGTGATTTTTTCAATTGGTGTCGTCATCTACATCGAGAGATACGACAAAACCAACCCTTACCGTGCACATGGGTCGTGCGCTGTGGCGGTAGACGTTTGGTTGATGAATCACCTTGTGCCGACCCTGTGTCTGTACACGAGTGGCACGACGTACTAGGTGTGTGGCATTAACTTGGCACCTGATTTGACGAGACCGACGACATCTTCATCTGTTGCAGTGGACCTTTTGACGACCCGGTACCTCTACCATTTCCCACGATTTGTGTCTCTGGTCCCGGACCCCCAGGTCTGGGATTTCGTCACTCATGGGAGGGTCTAGACGCTTTTGCGTATCTTCCAATAGTGCTGTTACCTTTGATACTGGAGTAAGTTCGACAGCAGCCTACGTCTGTTTTTGGTCGCATTTTTCTGACCAACCAAGAGGTGGTTCCCGGAACTTCTCCAAGTCGTTAGTTAACCGCCGTTTTCCATTGCCAGTTTGAAACAACTTACTTTTTGATTTAGTCACCAACGACAGGCATCTGGGTGTCGAGATTTTCTGCGTCTCGCATGGGTCTGCCCAAGACCTCGCTCGTAAAGAAAGGTTCCTCGGCTTAAGCTGCAGACTTAGTCGCATCGGCACATAGAGTTATGACTCGAAAGCTGTATGATGACAAATGGACCAGCTTCGCCACCTTTTCAGAAAGAGTGGGTTTTTTCATCTCTGCGGTAGCATCGCCACCACAGGTGGCAGAGTTCCAACTATCTCTCAGATCGTCTCGGCGTTTAAAGGGGTTAACATTTTCAACTTTTCTGGCAGCGGTAAGATATGTAGTGTCTTCACCGTAGAGGGACAAGTTGTTGGAAGTACGAGATTTATTTTGGTTCTTAAAAAGAAGAAAGAAGAAATATGTGCTTTCATAGTGACAGATCTTTCACGTAATTTCGCCGACTGTCTTGAGTTTTGTCAGTCGTTTGCAACTTCTCACTGGTGTCAAGTAGGAACCACTACAGGATGTTGCATTCGGTCTACTGACCCAGGAATTGGCTTTTTCCTTCTATTGCTCGCTACCCCGATGCTTGTGTTGGGAATCCCAGCCTTCGATGTGGGCGGAATTACGTACGACCAGTGTGATCACTGCAGGCTACATCTTGATCTACGATGCGATTTTTTAGCCAAAATCAGCTTTCGGGCCAAGATACCTGAATGTTCTACATTTAGCCCCTATCTACTGTCTTAGGTCCTGGTGATCACGCAGATCTTTCACTGTGTCCAGTCAGAGCGCTTTGTATCTACTTTGACAGGTTCGAAGAACGATGGTAGCAATTTTGTTACCTGTTCGTACCGTTCTCAACACCATCTTAGTAGGAAGTTACTACGACTCCAATTTTCTTCTGGTTGAGATCGGTCGTACTGATAGCGTCGACAGCAGCCTATGTACGAGGCGCAAGGATCGGCACTGCCTGTTCCTCACACCCACATGAAGTTAGAGATATAGCTGCTATGTTAGCCGTTCCCAGTAACTGCTCTTTATTGGCTATTTGGAAGGTTGCTACTGGAAGTCGACTTATGTCTTGCTTCCCATCACTTCAGAGCTATTTCTGCTACTAATGTCAAAGGTCTCCAACAGTTTGGCCCTTTTGTTGTAGCTTAGCAGCTTTCTACTGTTCGACACTAAACAGTGGTTTCTAACTTCATGTTTTGCACAACATGACAACTGATCAATATCGACTTGTTAATTCTGGGGTTCGAACCTGTCTCCCCATTATTACATCATACTGAGCGATAAAAATTTTTTTTTATCACTGACAACGATGGAATGCAACATTTTTTTCAAAGCCGCGGGCTCAATTTGTGCATTTGTAATATATTGTGTCTCTGTCACAAAAAGACAAATGTCTTGCATTCAAAACTTGGTAAAATTGGCCTTCCATATTTTTTTTCTGTGTTGTGCATGTGATCTGTATTGTCTTATCTAATTCTGGGATTTGAACCTGGTTTCCCTTTATTAGATTATACTGAGCGTTAAATCATTGCTTCAGGTATTTTAACTAATCGGCTTTAATGATTTTTTTTTATCTCTGACAACACCTGAATTCACTATTTTTCGACAGCCGCGAGCTCAAATTGTGTATCTGTAATATGATGTTTGTCTATCACTATCGGTGAATGACCTTCACCTCGTTTCAACTTGTGTTTACATTCCTTGACCTGATAGTGACGTGAGGACTTCGAGTCACAAGGGGACATGGTTTGACTGCATTTTTATGCAAGGGAGTTGCACGGTTTAATGGGACCCACTACCCTATGTGTTTCTGTCGGATTCGATACCCATTTGTATGTATGTTTACAGATAAAACATACGATTTTTAGATTAAAATTACTGTTTTAATGTCTGTAAACATACATATAATTTTCCTCCTATTGTTGCCTCCCCACGGTTGAATTCTTGCTTGTCAATCTGGAGTTTGTTGAAGAAATTGTGACGAAATGACAGGTGGTGCGCTAGCACATGCGTCAGGATGTTTACAAGTTGAAAATCGCTTTCCTACTTTCCAGTACAAGCTCGCGGATTCGACTATCGTCTAGGGAGATGCCCATTTGTATGTATGTATGTTTACTGACATTAAAACAGTGGTTTTAATCTAAAAATCGTATTAATTTGTGATGTTTGTCAAAAATCTTTCGCTTATTTCAGCAAACTCAAGGAACATCAAGAAATGTTTCACTCAGAACACAGATTTCAAGAGCCACAGGATGATTTACGCAGGCAAGAAACTCCTCACCTGTGATGTTTGCCTGTATGTTGAAGGTTGACTATAATTCTACCTAAATAAGGAGAACTCGGGCATCACATGAAATCATGCACAGTCGGGTCAGATTTTAACAATAAATAGAGAATCTCACCCGAGTGTCTTCTGATATAAAATATATCAACACAAGTTGATAAAAGAGGTGTTCTTTTCTTTGGAAAGTGCACACCTTACAACAATTTTTTGCATTTGTAGACCAAATCTATTAACCGAGTGACACGGTTTAGGACGTCGTAAAGTTTTGACGTTTTCGTAAAACGGGGCCCTGGTCAATCTGTATATCAAGTTCATCACTACTCATTTTCCTGCTTTCTTCTTCGTTCGACTCATCATTTCTCGCACATGCACGTTTTATCTGTAAACATACATACAAATGGGTTATTTCTCTGAGTTGAGTCTTATCTCGCAGCGTTACTGGAAGGGTAAAAGCGGAAATGAAAATCGTAAACATCCGGGACTACAGGCACCCCCTGGGCTGTCACCTGTCATCCACCACTAAATCTAGCGTCTCAACCGATATGCAGCTCCGCTGGATAGCTCCCAAGTTTTCTTGAGAGGGGATTTATTCCCTGTGTGGTTAAACCTTCATTGGTTTAGTGTGTTTCTACGTTTGTGTTTCTTTTCTACGAAGAAAGTGGTTTGTTTGACTTACCTGTCTGTCGACTGTTTCTTGTGTTGACGTGGCTCTCGAGTTTTCATCATGGAGTCCCCGATCCAGGGTGTGTGCCCTTGATGTCGACAGATGTCCAAAGCAGACCCCCACCGCTATTGCCCCACGTGTAGAGTACAAGAGGGGTTTTCCGTGTGTTCGGCTGCTTTTCGCTGCAAGAAATGCAGCTACCTAAATGGTTATGAATTCGCGACTTACATCAGACTTATTGCGAAAAGGGCGTCCAATAGTCGTGCTAAGGAGAAGAAACAGAAGTCTTTCTCTTCACGTTTCAGTGCCTCCTCTGTGTCGTCCGTGGGAGCACCTGGGGGTGCGGTTTCCTGGACCGTCGGCCATGTTGGACCAGTTGCTACCGGAGTCACGTGACCTGAGAGATCAGGCTGGTAGTACAACTACTACCAGCTTACTGACCGAGGGACTGCGTGAGTCGACGACAGCAGCCGTGGCTGTTGTTGTTGTTAACGTGAAACGTTGCGATTCTGCGGTTTCGCAGCATTCGTCCTCTTCTCACCGGTCAGTACGCCGGTCTCTCAGTGGTTCGTCTACGGACTCCAGTGCGTAGCGTCACAAGTCGGATCATCACAGTTCTCCTGCGGCGAGTAGTGTTTCGAGTGTTGGTGTTTCGGTCAACAGTGCTGTGTGGGACATTCATCTGCTGTGTCACCGTTGAAATCGTCTTCGTTGGTTTTTCTATCTGGGATCCGGAGTATATGGAGCGTCTGGCGTCTATGATATCTACGGCAATGCTAGCAGCCCAGATAACGGTCACTTCATCGTCGACATCTACATCTACTTCTAATACAGTGTCAGCGTTGATTGTTCCTACGACTTTGACTACTACTGTGAACTGTGGGTGTGTGTTGTCCCCTGCACTGGCGCCAACAACGACTGCGTTGGGCGCCTCTGTGGTGAGACGTCGCCCATAGTTAATAAAAGAAGTTGTTATCTATAAATCTTCATATTATTATTAGCAATATAAGTTATTTAGTCATATTTTAAATACTGTTGTATCGATATTCATCTTCAACCGTATCGTGTCGCAGCCCACGTATCGCGGTACATTGGAATTTCGGTGTATCGTTTCACCCTTAACATAAGGTGTGCCTGTGACGCTGCACAGTCTCGTGTAGAGGCAGCACCATGCATCTGCATTCAAAAGAGTGAGAATGTCAGTCAATGTGTGCTTGGGTGCCTATTGTAACGTAGGCAAGGGTAGGCCGTTCCTGCCCAGCAACTTATTTTAAACACTGCACATCCTTGAGCAGTGGAGGAACCATACTCATGAGGCGTCTGTGCTGAAAAGCGTGAGAACATCAAACAATGTGTGGTGAGGTACATTGTCCCAGGAGCGACTGTACACCTAGGCGCAAAAGTGTGCAGTGATGCAACAGTGCGCTGGGGTATGCCATAGGCATTTGCCGAGGGGTGCAAGGGTACGCCATAGCGTCCGCCTGCGACTGTAGACCTGACGCCATTCTAATGGCTGTGAATGCAGACTTAGCTTGAGGTTGCAGCGACTAATCCACTACCAGTGTCCCTTCTGGGGACGGTAGTGGGGGACGTTTGGCAAACCTGTAGAATCTGAATGATCTGTATCCGAATGATTCTCAAAGTCAAATGCCATAGAAGAAGGATGTTTAGAGAGTTGACTGCGCTTGCTCGACCTGTGGCACGCCCGTTGCACCTGCAACAGTTGGTTAGACTTTGTCAAAGGTGTAGTCCTAGGTATATTCGGGAAAGTTCACCCGGACAAGCTGGAGTGCGTAGGAGCGATGGAGCAAACCGTAGGACCGTGGCCAATTGTAGAGCTAATCTGCACCTGTAGCTGCAAACCTGCACCGACAAACATAGCCGCAATTGCCGACAACTGGTCAGATATCCTGGCAAATAGCAGGGGCCTGTTTTACAAAGACGTCATAACTTTATGACGTCCTAAACCATGTCACTGGGTTAATAGATTTGGTCTACAAATGCAAAAAATGATTGTAAACTGTGCACTTTCCAAAGAAAAACTAGTTGTCACTTGTCAAAAGTCTGGTATCTATGAAATTAGTCTTTATAGAAAGAAATATGACAATAAAAAAATAAAATGTTGAAAATAAAATATTTCACAGACTAAATTTTAGTCCGTTCGACCACCTACAGGTTCGGCCAAAACATTTTGGAACAAAAAAAAGGCCAAATGTTTATGGCAATGGTTTCAAGCACTTGGTCATCTCCAATGAGCAAAAGACCGGTAAATCTTGCAGGTCTTTGTAAAATGATGACAATCCTCTTTGCATTGATATTGTTCATGTCTTTGTCCAGAAAAAAACAGCTATACTCCATCACATAACTCTTAGAGTGCCAAGCGCAATATTTATTCTATTCAAGGTAAAGATTCCAGTTTGAATAGGCTGCTGAAAACCTATCTTGTGATAATTTGTTTAAAAGAACTCCCTCAAATTATCACACAATATGTTTTTAACAACACAAGAAAATCACAGTTTTAATTCCCACTAAAATCAATTTGGCACCCTAAAGGCAAAAGCCCCGCTCTATCATCAATTGGTGCATCTTTCGGGGGGGAACGTTTTAAAGTGATGACAATCGTCTTTGCATTGTTCGGCTTTTTGTCTAGAGACGCTGTCTAGACACTTAACCCTGAGGGTGCTAAGCTATACATTTATCCTATTCAATGTCCAAATTCCAATTCAAATAGTCTGCTAATGACCTATCCTAAGATGATTTGCTTAAAAGAGCTTTGAATGAGCTTTTTTAAATAAATTATTACAGAATAGATTTTTCAACA
>JAULCD010282599.1:0-10105 GCA_032361085.1 Calliostoma canaliculatum | reverse complement strand
GACTGTCATAGCGCAAAGATCGCTTTGAAACCAGTGCCATTCGGCGCCGGTTTCAAATCGATCTATGCGCTACGACATTCGTAAGCCTATGATAAGAAACAACTCCACAGGACGCTATATAATTAATTACGATCAACTTAGCCTAAGATCGCTTTGAGGAACAGGGCCCAGGTGAGATGTAATTAACGGTTTGCATGCGCGGGAAATTATTAAGTCTCTGTAATGAGTTTTGAGAGTCACTTTTACACTGATAGATCAATGATGCATTACATTCTATGCTGGATTTTCCCACTTTTATCATATTTGCTGAACAAATCACATTTAGTAGTGCCATGTCTTGGTAAAGGTGGAGACCTCACTGATATATGACTGTATTCAAATTAATATCAAACGCAGCAA
Source organism: Calliostoma canaliculatum (assembly GCA_032361085.1). NCBI lineage: Eukaryota > Metazoa > Mollusca > Gastropoda > Trochida > Calliostomatidae > Calliostoma > Calliostoma canaliculatum. Next base: position 9,706 of record JAULCD010282599.1, on the reverse strand, counting down.
CTGTATCTATTTGATTTAATATTTCATTAAATTATTTAATTAACTGCTACCTGTTTCAAGGACAAGAATACAGAAATAGAGAACTATTTAAACCAACATAAACGTGTTAGTTAACCAGTATTGACATGTAAGAATGTTCAGGTTTATGTTTAGTGTTCTTCTTTATGTTTGATCTTCTTCGTGGTTAATGACGTTTAAACCAACTTTTATGCTTAATGATATTGGTGAACAGTCATGGCGAGTTGCGGTAATGACCAAACCCATGTTCGACATATCATCGTAATGCTATGTCGTCCTAATTTTCACCTTAGCGCTCTTGTTAAGAGAGCGCTAAAATAAAAGTTAAAACATCCTAGTTTTACAAAGCTTTGTGGAACACGATCTTGCTCTTTTCCCAGCTGGGTGTATGGTTGAATGATGTGTTTAACTGTCATAAATAAATAATGACTAAGATCGATTTAGCTTTGTAGAACGGGCTCCTGAAAATTACTTATTGTCTACATTAGCTGATCAAATGAGAAGTCATAAAGCCTAGGTTATGTTGTAGCAAGTATAGATGGTAGTCGATTTTAACCCTTAGTGAAGGAAAGTGGCATGTTAAAGAAATTTATTATGTGTTTTGTTAATATTTAAATGCAAGCACGTCCTTCAGTGTTTTTTTAATCTCTTTTACTCTCACTCTAGATTTCTTTCTCACTCTTATGAAGAAACTACCACGGAATAGGTTTTGTCAACATTAAGTTGTTAAAGTGTTAAGTTATACGTAACTCCGATCAAGGGGGCCATTTCACAAAACTATCGCAGTTTTTAGACGTCGTAAACCATCACTGGGCTAATGGTTTCGGTTTAGAATTGCCAAACATCTTTGTAAACTATGCAGTTTCCAAAGTACACAGTTTACAGCAATTTGGGGGCATTTGGCCAAATAAAAAAATATTGTGGTTCCGATTACCCGACCTTGCTTACAACATAGGTGCCGACCCTAACATTTTTATTATCATAATAACAAAAAAATAACATATCATCTACTGCAGCGAAAAATCTATTTTATCATATTAACCCTTAAATTGCTGAACACAACCTTTGCTGATTTTAATTTTCAAATTTCAACTGATACAGGCTGTTGAAAACATATATATCCTGTGGTAATTCGTTTAAAAGAGCTCCTACGGGAGCTCTTTTAAACAATTGATCACAGAAGAGGTTTTCAACAGCAGAAGGTGGTGATAGTTTTAAAATTGGCTGAATTCCACTCAGAACTTTAATTTGACATCAGGAAAAAATATTTCAATGAAACGAAAATTCCCGACAAGTAATCGGAACAACAACATTTTTGTGCCTTTGTAAACCTAAATCACTGGCACATAAAGATGGTTTATGACGTCGTAAATTTATGGTAGCTTTGTAAAACGGTCCCCATTACTCAGAAAGTTAATGTCCACTTTTATCACTGACCAGACGAAATACTGTAGCCTCTTCCTCACTTCTTCATTCGGACACTGGTCCAGAGGGATTCTATCCAAGAGCTTTGATTAAACACATCTGATGTTGTCAGATCCCTCTTTCAATAATATAGCGCTGTTTCTGAATAAGATATAAGCCAGCTGGTGATGCGAGTCAAATTCGTGGTTAACAGTAATGGATGAGTGTATCACTAACAAAGTAGTCAGTGCTCGGACCTCCGATTGCATCAGCCAATCAGGGGACATCGTGCTGTCTTGACTCATAGGAACGGTGACGTCTTCTTAATGTCTATTCCTAACTCTCATAGTCCACGGACAATCAAATGTTGATTGTACTATATTGATTGTATGTGGCAGTTTGCCAATGGTGTTGTCGTATTTCTGTTTGGGGATGTTATTGAGAACAAATGTTTGAGTGAAGCAGATTTGGTTTTTAACAACAGGAAATGATCACAATTTTAGTTTTAACACAATTCATTTCAGTATAAAAGACATAAAACTGTAAAAGTTAAATGGAATTTTTTTCATTTTGATCATTAGTCATATACTGGTTATAGTAATGAGACTATCAAACCATCAGACTACTACAACCAAAATAAGAAGTTGAACATTTTGTGGCACAAAGCTCTTTTCAACAAATTTCAAATCAGGTGTTTTTTAAGACAGAATACTCGTTTCTAATACAATTTTTTTTATTAAACTCAACACTTTGTTACTGTCGGTAGCCATGGTTTAAAAGTTACAAACCCCCACTCAGGGTTAAGACTCTGGGCCCCGTTACTCAAAGCGATCTTAGGCTAAGTTGATTGTAAGTGCTAAAATATAATATTGGCTTACAACTGTCGTAGCGGAGAGATCGCTTTTGAACCGGTGCCATGCTACGACAGTCGTAAGCCTATGAGTAAGAAACACCTCCATAAAACATTTAACGTGATCAGGGCAGAAGCCGTGACAGAAAGAATTTATCAGTCTCACTGGAAGTACTCCTTTCCAACACCAATAAACACACACTATACTTCTGTCTATTCTACCTGTATTGCCGGGCTATAACTCCTGATGGAAGCTGTTAATCTGACTTTATTACCCCACTCGTCTCAGAGTCTGATTCAAAGAAGCTGCAGGAGCATTCGACGTAACGTGACCAGCGCCGAATCTTCCAGTATCCCATCTTGCCGCCATAACTAGAAAAAAAATGTATAGGAATCATTCAGAGGTTTTCTATTAGTTTAATGAGATTTCCGATGGAATACTGCTGAATAATGTCTATACATTTTTCCAGTGCATGTGACGATTAGTTAACCCTTACCGTGCGGCTCACGGAAATATCCGGGTCAGGCTACTAGCCTGACCCGGATATTTCCGTGATCCGCATGGTAAGGGTTGAGGGTGGTGCAACCCGTGGCCGTTGAGAATGCAGATGAGCTGCATGGAGGCGTTTTCTAATCGTTTGACCCGTTATGTACACACTATTAGCCTGGAACTGTCAGAGAAGTTAGAGAAAATAACCATATTTGTCACAAAAGGTCCTGCAGGTCTTGTCATCACGGTAGATCCATGACTAAATACAGACACATGTTGAGCTTTCAGAAGGAGAGATCTACTTAGGTATGGATTTTGACTTTCTTGATTTATGTATAGTAAGAAACAAATACAACAATACAAGGATTTATTTGTATATTTTAAACGCTTGTGTAAATAAACAGTTAATTTGAGAAAGACCCTAAAAATTCTATGACATAGTCAATTAATTGCTTGTTTGTTGCAGGTTTATAATTACGTTTGTTAAACCTAAAAGTGTTTGGTCTTCTAAAGCTCAGATGATCACAATTGGATGAAATTCAACAAAGTGGACATGGAATTGTAGATGTATTTTTTTTACTTGCTTGATTCTTGAGAGTATTTAAGGTATTTGCCTGCCATTCACTCTGCACAACAAATCGAAAGTCTTGATTATCTTCCTCTATAAGTGGCTTTGTTCAAAGAGAGTCTCTCTTCACCTGCCAGTACAAAAGAGTACCTGACATAAGAGATGTTTGTAATATGCTTGCTTACCTTCTTGAGCCTGATGAGTTGAGTAGTGCAAGGAAACAGAAGATCTGGTTATAATTTGATGAACTATTGAGATGTTGACAAGAAATTCCCCAAAAAAGTTTTCAAATTAAGATTTAAAAATTTCCCAACAGGAATTTGTTTACACACAAACAACTATTTTTCTAAAAATACTGCTGAACAAAGAAGGAGTGTCCATCATATCTCACATACGACGCTATAACGTTAAAAAAAGATCTCATACGTCAGAACTCGGCTTGTATTTTAATTGTGTTTTAAATATAGTTTGACACATGCATATAAGTCTTTAAAAAGTCAAACATATAAGTCAAATCTCTTAAAACCATACAGTAATGGAGATCTGAAAGAAACAAACCTGGGCCTTGTTCATCTAAGCTATCTTAGGCTAAGTTAAACGTAAGTGCTAAATATTGGTTTATGGGGCTGTCGTAGTGCAAAAATCGCTTTGGAACCGGTGCCATTTGGCACCGGCTCCAAATCGATTTATGCTCTACAACAGTCGTAATAAAAAATATAAAAAACCAACCCCACAGGACATTGTTTCAAAAATCAGATACCATCATCTTAACACGAATATTGCTTTAAGGATCGGGTACCAGATCACCTCACATACATAAGTGGACTATTTATCAGGCTGGCCGTGCGCAGTGCTGTAAAACGACTCTTCACAGCGATGTATTTTGACAGTAAAAGTTTTGTTACATCGATTGAAGGTGAGATTCTATTTGCTTAAACCTACTGCTCTGTGGTGAATCTTCCTTCAAGAACCCGTCACACCAACCACACAGTGGTCTTTTCTGCCAGGAACATAAGTATAGTGTGTGTTTATTGTTGTTAGAAAGGATCACTTCCAGTGAGACTGGTGGATTTCTGCCCCAACCACGTTACCTGGTTGTCAATACAGTAGTGTGTGTGCAATAGTAGAGGGATGTAGAAATACCTTTGTACCGTTTAAAATAACATTTTACAGATGAGGCTAATGTGTAGGACATGTGTTGTATTTGTCAGAAGGTATAATGAAGGTATACACTGTTCTTTAAAAATCTAAAAAATGGAGAGTAAAAATGCATTTAATACATGGTAAATATATAGAGTAAACAAAACCTTAAAGGTAATTTAAAAATAATTGTTCATGAAATTTACACTGAGATTAAAAGTTCTGTCCAAGTAGTTAATATTATACCAATAAAATTTTGTCAAATTGAAAAGCTTCCGACAGTTTTGACAAAACCCAATGACACAATGTTTTTGTTTCTCATTGTGATTTTAATGTTTGAGCAGATTTCTTATTAATCAGAGTCTCAACTATGGTTGGAGGTAGGTGAGATTTAAACGATGACTACCGACTTTAGAAGTGTTTTATCGATAAAAAAGCACTTGTATAAATTAATAGAAGCGAGGTTTATGTCTTTAGAATCCCCTGATTTATAATTTAGTCAGTAATAAAAGTAAACATTAACCCATAAAGTGCTGAACTGAATTTCAGTTGAACTTACCCTGTGGTCATCTTTTGCTGTTGACAACATAATCTATGATAATTTGTTTCAAAGAAATCATTTTAGATGTAATTTGAAACACATCGTCACAGGAAAAGTTTTAATAAGGAATTTGGTTTGTTTTTAACCAATAAAAATCCACAAATGTTTAATTCAAAGGATCAGGTCTCATAAAGTATATAAATAAGTCAAATCAAATCAAATTTAATTCCACTTAATTGACTGACTTGCAGTTATGTATATTTTAAAATAGGATGCCTGTTAATATCCACATAACTTGTTAAAGGTATGAGCTGACAAGCTTAACGACACAGTTAAAATTGTCAAACTTTATTTATGATTTTATAAAGATAGTTGAAAATGCCAATTTCTATGATTCCCCTTTGAGGAGGATAGTTCGCTAGTGTAGGTTTTATTTTACAGTAAATTACAAGTGTTATGTCTGCAACAGATACAGCGTATGTGTACTTTTGGGTACGAATGCACGATACTGAAGGGCTGAGCACACTAGATCACAGACCATATGATCAGGATTCGAATCTTTGGTGTCGTTCTTTGTGTGAAATACATTTCTACATACAAAACAAACACTCCATCCCAGGTCATCTACCAATATATCTGCTCTATTCCTATATCCAACACGCCAACATATACTGGCAACGTGCCGATTCATGTTTGATTAAAATCCACGAGGGTAGAGATGTCTGCACAGGGTTGTCATATTCTCCTAGATAAATCTGAAACCTTATGTCCATGTATGTGTAAATGTATAGCTGCTCTAGGCAAATTGCAAATCGTCTGGAGCAAACTACAATCTTGCAGCCAGTGTAATTATTTTAAGAAAATGTCTAGCCTTAATCGAAATATAACACGTTATGGTTTGTCATTTTAACATAATCAGTAATTATTGATCGTCAGGTTACTGTTAAATTGTTTGAGGGGCATTTTAGAAGTTGAGAGTACAGAATGTGACAGACTTTAGGATGATCAACTTCTTTAATTTATTGCACAGTAGCGACGTTTCGGTATAGATCTTACACGGTTTTTCAAGCCATATCCTATTCGACATCTCTTTTAAAGAAACCTTTTGAACTTAGTTTAGTAGGACTTAAAACGTTGACCTCCTTATGCTGTTTTAAGCCCAACCTATGGCAAAGTGCTCAAACAGAAATCATCACATAATCGCTTTTCAAAAATACATCGAAAGCTCTTTTTAACAAATGCACTTCGGGTATATTTATAACACAAGGATCAAAACTTAAAGTCCTACTGAAATGAATTAGGCATTTATGTGTTAAATTTGTATTTAAAAAAAGGTTCTAAGAGATATGTTTGGAATTTTATTTAGTTTAATATGAACATAGCTAGATGTCGCTTTACTAGTCTATAGACAATAGCCACATATTCCCAGACAATGAAGACCTTGTGGGCTGTAACAAGTTTCAATACACTTTTCTATTCAGAACATTACTCCACTTTTTATCATTCAAAGTTTTAGTGTTTCCCACTTTGAGACCAATTAGTCAATATTCATGAGCAGAAAAGTCTGACTTGCCGCCATCTATACATGGACAGTTAAATGTAGGACTTAGAATTAGGACCTTTTTTATGAAGAAACCTGTCTGTATTTAATCTGAAAGGTACATGAAGAAACCTTTCTCTGAAGAGGGATAATGCCGCATGCAACCAATGTTAATACGTGTTATTAAATATAGTTTGGGACATGCCAAATTACATGTACGTAGAATCATATTGTTGTGAGAAATATGATATAGTAACAGGCAACATAAAATCTAATGTCATCGGTGAACGGAAAACCATGATAGAATTAAAATAAAATTAGAACACCGGGTAGAGCTGCCAGTTCTTTTCCTGTTTTAAAAATATGTAAAACATTGTTTAAGATAGCTCTTCACTGACTGTTGAAAGCCAGTTCTCTTATAGTATTTTATAGGAAGAATTCTAGAAACAAAATTCCAGACTAAACACAGTACAAGATACACGATATTCACAGTTTCAAAACACAACTAATTCTTATAAAACAACCAACCACAGCGATGTAAACTGTGTATGCTCTATTTTAAAGTGTATTTTCGTTTTAATCCTGAATTTACGAGCAAGGTATTTTGAACAGCTCACACAGTACGCAAAGAAACTGATAAATGAGACTACAGTCGCCTTCAAGGGTAAGCATGTGGATTATTAGTTTACTGTTTATGGTAGTAGGGTTTACGATACACGATTACTTGAAGTGATTACAATGGCTACTGGGTTGTAATTCGCACAAGACGATGTGCATTTATAGTCACCGAGGTTCTGTCTTGAGTAGCTATACATCCACCTATACACAGATGTAAGTGTTCAGATTTATCTCGGAGAGTATGACAACTCTCTGCTGACACCTCCGCCTCGTCCATTTCAATCAAATATGAATCAGGGAGCTGCCAGCAGATGATACTGTGTTGCATCAAGAAACTGAGATGCAATATTGGGAGAGCTATAGGGACGAATCAGACGTGTTTAATCAAGGTTCTTGGACATAGACTCACAGGATCCTGCAGATCAATGGACAAGAAGTGCTGAAGAAGACACTGTTGTGATTAGTTGGAATGAAGACGATGATGGTCAGTCCCCTCTCGCATACACACTGACAACATATTAAAACAATCAAATTGATTACTTTGCCATTACAATTATTAATAAGATGACTTGTTTGAGCCTTCATCGTTTAAACTAAACCGGCCGTTGATGCCTATGGTAATTCATTTTAAATGTGTTCCTGAATTTACAGCAGGAAAATGTCAGGAGTACGTTTAAAGGTACAGTGGTAATCAATGTATCAGTTAATGTATTAATGATAATTTCTTGACATGTATTTTCCCAAAAGATATTTTATTTATTTAAACTGGTAAAAAGGACCCCATGGTATGACATATTAATAAAATTAGTATAAACATCTCCGAGATTACAGATGTGGTCACCATTATACGCTGCGGAGGATCATATTTCAGTTTAAAATAACCTTTCTATTTTCTATTCACACAGCACTTTATACTTTGGTATTGATAATATACTTTCTAAACAAACACATAGCTTGTGAATGTTAATCCTAATGAAGGATAATATAAGTATGTAATCTGTAAGAACGCAATATGTTATAGGGCTAAAATCAAAGTTCACATGCTGGTAGCGGGACGTTGTAAAATGATCTCGTACCGCCGTAAGCATCGATGTTCGGTTTGTGCGGATATTCGCCCTAGGCCAGAGATTGCTGCTGTCGTGACTGCTGGTGGTTGGAACCGGTTTCAGAGGTGCGTGTGTCAAATCCAGTTGTTTTATCTCGAGGTCGTTACCGGTGGTCGGCCACTGCTGGAACGGTCTTTTACGTGATTAATCTACTGATGTCGACGCCACAAGTTTCATATCGTGTTTCTATGGACATTAAATCGACGAGCAATTTCGTATGCGGCTGTTCCGGCTTGGAGTTATTTGTGTGTCCGCCATCGGTCATTTTCAGAAATCTTTGGCATTATAAATGTTGACTTCCAGTTCGAAATTCAATAGTTATTTTTTTGAAAATACTCATTAAACCAATCTTTTTCCATCCTGAAAATCAAAAAGTCTCTCTACAACTCAAACTTAAACACCCACAGACTTACTCATTTTCCACAAAATTGCATGTGCAAAGTCAATCTCACTGAATGTTCAGACAGGCACTTTTGTTTGCACACTCAATTGGTTTGAATGAATTAACAATATCCTGAAAAGTATGTGTCACAGGAACTTTTGTTAGTGAGTATAATTGACGTCGTTCTTAAAGATGACTGCCTTTCATATGTATATTTGAAGAAGTTTCATTAAAAGTAAAAAAGATATAGGTTTCACCAGTATAATGACATGACTTTTTAAAACACTTTTTGAACTGTGTAAATTGACAAATGCTCAGATGTCACTGGGGCCCCGTTTCTCAAAGCGATCTTAGGCTAAGTTGATCGTAAGTGCTGAAACATAACATTGGCTTACGACTGTCGTAAGACATAGATCGCTTTGGAACCGGTGCCATTCGGCACCGGTTCCAAATCGATTTCTGCGCTGCGAAAGTCGTAAGCCTATGATAAGGACACTGTTTAGAAGTCCTTTACGATCAATGTAGCCTAAGATCGCTTTGAGGAACGGGGCCCAGTACTTTTAGGTTAATCTCAACACTGGACATGTTCACAGGCAATGAAGACCTTCTGGGCTTTTACTAGTGTCAATACACGTTTCAATTTGAAACTTTGCTTCGTTTTTAGCATTCCAACTTTTAGTATTTACTACTTTGAGACTAATCAGTGAATGATAATGCCTAAATGTTAAGAGTCTTGCCGCCAGCTACACATGAACTGTGAATATAATAGTGTTAGACTTGAAACATGAGACGTTTCTATTAAACACTGTCTGTTTTCCTTCTAAAAGGAAAATCTGGAAATATTTCTCTTTCGGGTGAATTATATCACAAAATTTCTTGAGGATGTTCCCAGATCCATAACTATTAAAGCTATACCGAATAACAGTTGTCAGATATATTATCTATAAGCATGCAATAACTTTATTAAAAAAATAAACCAACGGTTGCACCTCTGTCATCAATAAAACTAGAAACAATGTTTGTGTTTTCGAATTATTATGATATTGCTG
>JAULCD010282267.1:0-10106 GCA_032361085.1 Calliostoma canaliculatum | reverse complement strand
TCAGTCAAGGGGATGATATCAGCTTGTCCTGGTCTCGATCCAAAGGAAACGTCGTAGTACTTGATTCCACTCTCTGTATCCATGAACACTCCATCCCAGCTGAAAGAGGTTAATTTTAGGTCATAATTATTTAGTTTTAATTGTAGATTTTATAAACCATGTCATTTTTTATGTCTTCTTTCCTGATAAAGACCCTTAAAATGTTCATTCAACATTTACTTTTTAACATAATGTCTTTCCTAAATATTTTTTGAAAACAAATCTTTATTGTTTTATCTTTATTTAAAAGAACTCATTTTGTGATGAACTTACTATGAAAGATATTAAGGCTTTGCCATATATTATTCCATCCTTGTCAAACAGATAGAAGGATGTTGGATAACAAGGAATTGTAACTATACCAAATACTAGGTTGTCATATCCTTGCCAGACATATACAAGTGGTGTTGTGATACAAGGTAGCGCAACTATGTCATAGATGGAACTGTTGTGCCCTTACCATACAAATACAATTGAAACAATGTTTTATGACTATGTCAAAGATGGAGTTATTTTCTCTTTACCAGACAAACACAGGTGCTGTTATGGTACAAGGTTTGGTGACTATGTTACATATGGAGTTATTATGTCCTTACTAGACAAACACAAGTGATGTTGTGATACAAGGTATTGGGACCATATCAAGGATGGGACTGTCATCTCTTTACCAGATAGACATGAGTGATGTTGTGAAAGAAGGTATTGTGACTATTAAAGCTCCCTACCAGACAGACACAATTGATGTTGTGATATATCTTTCCTTCATCTGGATCTGTCTTTCTGTCTTCACGGGAGGACTGGAATCCACCACAAAAGCCGAAGAGGACACTCGCACCGTTTTGTTCACAAAGTCAGTTGCTGAAACACAATATATTGTAATGAGGTTACAAATGTGTGCAGGTTGTCAAGCGTAACCCTAACTGACTTCAGTTTCAGTTGGACTGTTATCTAATGCCAACAATAATATGTTCTGTTTAAAACCTATACTGTAGTAATTTGTTTAGATATTAAGCGTGGTCCAAAGTGCTGAATTGATTGCTGTAGGATCCACAACACATGCCGCCTTGTGATTTTAGAAACATATCTTGTGGTGAGTTGTTTAAAAAGCTCGAACAGGTATCTCTGTTGAACGAGTTTCTCAGCGCGTTATCATACAACTCTGGACTCCAGGTGGACGACCAAGGAAAACATCTCCAGCAGATACGATTATTGCCTTTGTCTATGTGCACATATAGGTATTGACTATAGCTGTCCTTATTCGTAGTATATAATTACATATCATTTCAACAATTTGCACACTCTACACAGTTCACTTATATATGTTAAGTGCCCTTTACTTGAATTTACTTATATGCATTTACTTATGAATGTTCACTTATTTATATTTGTTGTTGACATCGATGACTTATTTCCATTTATTCAAACACTTAGTATGACGGAATTATTGCCATTAACACAGTTTGTCAATAGGTATAACGGGCTTAAAATATTTGGTTTACAAATACTAAAACATCTAGTAAATTGTGCTATTTCCACAGAAAACTTTTTTATTGGAAAGTTCACACTTTACAACATTGTTTGGCACTTGTAAACCAAAGCAATTCGGATCGTGTATATTCTTACCTAACACCGTGGCATAAACCGTTTGACCATCATGAAGTGTCAGACGCGGTACAGTGAAGCGGTTGACCTGACCAACATTTGTCATTTGTAGAATATCTTCGCCATCGGGAACAGAGCCTGTTTAGGAAACAATCAAACATGCTAACACTTCAACATATGGTCTATGTAGTACCGTATACTAGGTCAATATGTTTTGTTTGCTTATGCCAAATTTGTTGTAAACTGCACTTTCCAAAGAGAATCTCGTTTTGTTTAGAAAGTGTACAGTTTACAACAATGATAGCACTTGTTAATATAACTATGTATGTAGTTATTTAAGTCAGGTTATGCTGATATAAAAAAAAACAGATATCAGGATAGGAGGTAAATTTATAACTGATCAAAATTACTAATTTGACTAAACAACTTAGTTGCAAGCTGGTCCATGACAATGCATAATTAGACACTAATTAAGTTTTATAGATGACAACTTATATTGAGGTAACTGTGGTGTTTTGGAACACACACTCGTGCTGCATGATGCTTTGCGACGGCACAGTAACCTACTCCGAAATACTGCACTCCACTATAAAACAAGTTGTCATTGATACAACTTCAGCAAAATTTATCATTCAACTGCTAAAATCAGAGACGACATAAAATTACTGTAATATTATGAAAACCTTAACGTCTAAAGCCTACAATCAATATCACTAGCCAATGATATTGGCTTACTGTTGACCACCAATATGTGTGTTGAAAGGTATAAGCCTTACAAGAGCTTTGTTGACTGGTACCCAGCACTACACACTGCACTACCACTCGGAAAAATGTAAATACATTATTTAGTTGGTTTCTGTGTGTTTGGCGGACATTTAATCAAACCAATAGAAAACCGCTAAATAATTTATATACGTTGTTTCTAGTGTATCATTCTCTTACTCCACCCATGAAAAGTTCACCAGCGACCACTTAACCATTTTCCCCTTTACCATTAAATCCCCGTTACCATTAAATTCCCGTTACTTATGGCTGTAATAGTACTGTAAAGTGGCACCAAACAGTAACTCTTTTCATTACTTACCAAGAGCCAGTTGGTAGAACGAGATTCCACTGGGGTTGGGTGTCTGTCCAGACTCTTCCACATCGGTAAATCCCTTCCAGTTTACAACGATTTCAGTTCTACTCACCTGGTTACAAACATTAACAGGGTGCTAAAATATTATTGGTTTACGGGCACTGGCGCATTGATACTTCACAGTGTTACAATTCTACTTTGGACAAACAAGCTAATTCAAATTTAAAGCATATAATAGTTCATACCTGTGTTCAATCTGTTGTGCATTTAGCAAGCTGACTTATAAAGACGTTAATTTATTTTAAAAGAGCTGAAGTTTTGTCAACTAATTTAAAAAGCTGAATCAACTACTTAAGTGTCAAGCTTCATTTTTGATTGTTTTATTGTCAAATTTGCAATCAAAATAGACTCTTGAAAACATAATCGGTGGATTAGTTTAAAGTAGCTCCTGTTTGAGTTATTTTAAACTAGTTCCACCAAATATGTTTTCATCAGTACAGTTTTAAATCCTATTAAAATGTATTTGGCACAGGGTAAACCATTTTCAGTGATGAAACATTTACACAATTGTTTCTTCTCAATAAATAATAAACTACAATTAAAACCAAAGAGACTCTTCACTTTTAAAAAAGGGTTGTGTTTAAGAAATCAATATGATTTTGTAATGAAAAAAGCCAGCTGAGCTAAAACCGTTTCAGATTTATGAAATTCATCTAACATTTGCTTCAGTGCATTTATTTCTATTTTGTTATTTTGGATGTAAACGGTTTAGGGTTGTTAATAACAATTAATGCAAATGACACTTTTCACAGAAACATGTTTATTCATATACTGCATAGTTTGCATCGGGTTTGGCATTTGTAAAGCGAACCCATTGTTGTTGCGGTATTAACCCACATATTTTGCAAATGCCAAAAATCATATAACGTTATTATATGCTGTTGTGATAAGAACACAGAAAAACAATACCTGGTAGACCCCATTTTTCAGCCCCTCAACAGTCACGGTGCCAGGCGAGGGTGGTGTGAGATCGACGGTCACGCCATCAGAGCAGGCGTTTACCTCCGCCAACACAGTCGGCCACTTCTCGAACATAACACTCTTCTCATCAGCATGGACACAGATGTAGTAGCGAGCTCCATGTTGTAAGTAATCGGGTTCGTTGAATTCAATATTCACATACTCTTTTTCTGAAAATTTAATTAGTCATAATTGTGGACATGTCCGTCGGGTGCCGGGAGCTATAAATTAGGGGGTCGCGGTGAAATTTGTAGATAGGGGACAGGGTCGAGTGAAGAAAGCAAACAACTTTCTTCTTTTTCAGGTTTCGTTTTCATTTTGTTTGTTTTGCGGGTTGGAAGGGGCGGAGGGCTAGTTGAATTCTTATCTATCTATTGTTAATTTGTGCATAACACACTTATGTTTATTTCTTTTCTTGTTTTTAGGGTGTGCGCTTGAGTGTGTGTGGGGGCTTGTCTCCATCTGTGTATTTCACATAAGGTGAGGAAAGTAATGTAATGTATTTTTTCTTACACGGGTAAAGGGGAATTACGGTGTAATAGTTATACAGTGCGCCCAACTCGTTTTAAATTTGCTATCATCTCCCTAGCGCTTACAATATGTTCATAACATACATCCACAATGACGAACCGAATCCAACATCCTGTCACAAAATGTGCCCATACGCAATTCCTTCTCAGGATAATACCTGCATCGCCTTCATAAATATGTGTTATCTTAATAGTATTACACTAAAAACGTTTTATATGTTACCCTGGGAACCAACCAATTTGGTTCACAAATATTAAAATTGTTTGCAATGGGTTCTGCGTTTGCAACCTGAACCTGTTAACCCAATGTTACCATGTATGTGTTAATGTATGTATGTCAACATACTACAACAGGACAATTGTAAAGAGATAACCACATTCACATATCTACTCACAATTCCCCCTGGGAATCCCGTAACAAAGGTTTGTGTAAGGCTAAGATGTCTCAAATGTTATTTTAGTGTTTTTTAACAAATAAAGCAGATACATATTTAGTTAGCTGTACGTGAATTTTGTGGAACAAGACCCTGGTCGTAAAAGGAAATTTTTAAAAATCCACGTTAATGTATTACTATTGGTCAATGATATCAAGTGTTTTAAAAAAAATGCCAGTATGTTATGTTTCAACATAAGCACCCGCCATACATTAAACAGTATGTATTATTCAATCCAAGGTCATTTTCTCTAATGACTTGAACACTTGATATCATACATTTTATGTTATGTAATAGCAAAAGGCTATTTCTCATCAAATATGTTTTCCATAGATTATCTATGCGTTAACCATGTTTCATTGAGGACTAACTATAATTAACTGTGTTTTATTGAAAATAATGTTTAAGATAAAAGTGTTTTTGAGAATTCACCATAAGTTAAAGGTGTTTTAGTTAAGTTTAATCACGAGTTACAGGTGTTTTGGACGATCAATTATGAGTTAAATACGTTTTGTTGAGAATCAACCATGAGTTAAAAAAGTTATATTAATGATCATTTATAACTTATAGGTGTTTGATTAATAAACAACCTAAGTTTATTCGGCAACAACATGAAACTTTAAGATTATTCAAAGGCGTTTAGAAGTGTATTTATGACAATAAGTATTTTGATTTTATTATTTCAATTGTAACCTTGACGTTACGGTTTTATTATTTTTTTAAAGTGGCAATTCTAAAATATTTGACAAAATTGTAAGTTAACTATATTAGGCTCACCTGTTTCTCCACAGTGTACAGCACCTTTCAGACTACATGGATCAGGCACTGTCATCAAGTTTGCTTTCTTGTAATGAATTTTACGATTATATGTTGGTGAAATAACTACTGCATATTTATACTTGTGGTGTCGCAGACTGGGCCATACAGCGGACAGAATATTCTTGTAGGGGGTGTAGTCAGCATCAAGCACCGGCCATCTTGCATTCAGTTCAAGGGTTATACCCTTTCCAAGATATTCTCCAGGAGCGGTTGAGCCTCTTTAACAACATGTCATTTTATGTCTACCTATGACTTTGATATGTTTAAAAATGTAAATAATGATTTAGAATACCTTTTTAAAACACAAGTTTGGTTAACACATATTTATAAACTGTGAAAAAAAAAATTTCCTTGGCGAGTTTAGAGTGCAATTCTTTGAGAGACATTTAGAAGTGATAAGGCCTAGTTCAGGATTTGTTATGTTATTGAAGCGTCGTGAACTAAATAAGTTTACATCTAACAATATTTGAATCCATGTACTTGATGAAGGAGCATACATATTCCCCAAAACTTTACTTACTGATATGGTTATTACTTAGGCATATGATTACTCCTTTATCAGGCGTATCTTCATTCGCCTGATAAAGTAGCGAGCATATACTTCGCATTGTCGTGACCATACACACTACGAAGTTTTCATCTAACACCATGCCTGTGCACTTGAGGTATCAGCAAGCATATGCACTGAACCTGTTTACGATTTTATTAGGTTAATGTTTTAAGAGTGTACTTACTTTCACAACTTCTCGGGCACTTGCTTGCTCGTCATCTGACGAATGTCCATTCGCCTGATGAAGGAGCAAGCATATGCCCTAAACATCGTGAACATAATTACTAAGACGTTGACATCTGACAACTTCTGAATCCATGCATGTGATGACGGAGCATACATATGGGTTAAAACAGTGTGAACAAACGTGGAAAGAAGTTGACATTCGACAACTATCATGAATTATGATAACTACCTATTGCATCAAGGATAGGTGCTGGTTTAATGAGGAGAGGATCAAATGCATCGCAGTCTTTTATGTCCACAGACACAATCGTGTAAATTCCGATTTTGTTGAATCCCCTCACTGCTAGACGGTGACATTTGTTGAAAGTCAGATGCTTGACAAGGTTAATGGTAAAGGTGACCTGATTGAAACAGATTGTGGTAATTATATTCAAAGGAAGCAATAAAACGTTCTTAGTTTTATTCGTTTCAGTCTTCAGTAATATTTATTACATATGTTTTAATTACAAATACTGCATTAATTTAAAAATATCTCTGACAAAATCAAAAAGGTTTTGTTTCTAATTTTTTGTGGGATTTGTTTTGTAGTTGTTGTTACTGTGTTGTTTGGTTTGTTGTTGTTTGTTTGTTTTGTTTTGTTATTTTCGTTACATTACAAATTCTTAGCTGATTAAGGTTTTGTTACTTATAAACCAAACTCGTTAGCCTAGTCAATTGAAACGCCTTGTTTCAGGTTTTGCAATTTTTAAAGTGAAACTAGGAGACCAGCTCTGTAAATGGACACTTAATTTAATGGGGTTTTTTACCATTATGTCTTATAACAAATAGAGTAAAAAGCTGTTTTCTAAAGCCTTTCGTTACGCAACAACCTTACAAACCATGTCATCATGTCAAAACATGTGTTTTTCAAATGCAAAAATCGTTGCAAACTGTGCCTTATCCAACGAAAAGTTTCTTTTTTGAAAATGCACAGCTTAGAACAATTTGGCATTTGTGAACTGACGCAAGTGGCCCAGGGATGAAGAACAGTGTACGACAAGGAGCTCATAACTTTATAAGGTTTCAAAGACACAGTTTAAAATGATTTAGAATTTTGTAAAACGTTACCCTGTATTTTCAAAGTTCGGCAGTTATAACTGGATACCAGGTAGAGATACTAAACTTTACCACAATGACATAATTTCAGTGTATAAAGAAACTTTTATGTGTCAGTTATGACATTGTAGCCTTCAAACATTTTTGTTAAAATTATCAATTATGAAACTGTTTACGTTGTGTGTCTGACACATTTATGAAATAAGAATAACTCAATGGTAATTTGCCTCTAGGTGTGTCATATTTAACATAATTCTTTGGTTGGTTGGTTTAGATCATTGTACACTCCTCCACTTCTATGTGGTTGTGGCTTAGTTCAATATGCCTTTATGGTTTTCAAGTGTTATCCATCTATACGTACCTTGTTTCCACTGATAGTCGGACCACTGACCGCTGTCCAGTGAATGTGTATGCCTGCACTGTGACTGTTGTCAGTCAGGGCCCACTCATAGCCTTGGATGGCTGCATATGCATCAGCCTCGACTGGAACGTCGGGATCTTTATAGCGATCCACAACCACAGCTACCTGTTGACAACATAACGCATACCTCATTAAACCAGGCCATCAAAACAAGAGAAAGGGTTTTGCTTTTAAAGTTGTTGTTTTTTAAACTATTACTTTGCCTGTTCTTTGGGGGACTGTTAGAAGTGACTAGGCTTAAATTAATCGACCAAATTTAAACTTAATTCAGGACGGCACGGGTGTTGTCGTGTTTGTACGGATAGTTCCGATTCAGCAGGGCATATGCTTGCTTGTCTTCATTCAATTAGTTACTTATAACATTGGTATAGTAGTCCGACAATAAATGCGAAAACCCTTCAAAATAATACCATCAATCTATCTGTATAGTTTAATTTAAGTGTACAGCAAATATCTCTAAAAATATTTTGAAATCACACCTGTATACAAATTATGTTGGTATACTTCAAAGGATATATTTTAAAATTGATGCCAAGGTTTTGTTTTGTTAATAGTTTACATTTTGTATGTCTTAAGTTGTGAAGTATCGCCGTCTTTCGCTTAACCCAGTTCAGTATACCTTTATAAAGTTGTTGTTCCATATACATTACATAAGGTCAACTTTGTTTCATCAACAAAAAGCTTAACTTCTTAAAGAACCAAGCACAACATTTGCATGAGGCTTAATTTCTCTGACTTACACAATACATCGGGTATTGATCATCCATCCTTAATAAATTGTTTAAAATATAGCTCTTAAAGGAGTTCTTGTAGTAGCTCATATACACAAATTACCACAGAATAGGTTTTAGATTGAACTTAAAACAGTAATATGTGTTGCATTTAGAACTTGGGTTATTGGGTTAATATTAAATATCAACGCCATATGTTTGTCAGGACATTTCCATTGGACATCGTGGCAATGTATATATCAAAGTTGCATAGATGAATCAGTGAAACATCTGGTGTTTACGAAAAATTAGAAGGTCCTTTCCTATGGGTAGTACCGGGCATAAGATATTTTAAAATGTTTTAACAATTGCACCTTCTTTAATAGGTATTTTAGAAGTTACATTACAACAAAGTGATCATAATTTTATGAAAGACAACTTCTTTATAGAGTTAGGTGAGACCTTTTGTTTTCCATAAAATCTTATTCCGTTTGTAAATACATCTTAATGGTTGATGAGATTACCTGTGCGCTGTCCCCCGACTCTGTATAGGTGACTGTGACCCCTGTAGACACAGGTGGGTGAGGTATGACTGTAACACCGTCACTGTACACAGGGTTAGTGCACACCCGCACAGCACAAAACTTGACAGCTGCTCGGTACATGTGACCAGGATCCAGAGCGAGGCCGCCCAGTGTTGCATGCTGGGTAAGTCCATGATTCTCGTAGTCGTTAACACTTGTCCATAGACTACCTGTTGTGTCAACAGAATAACAAAATCTTTAAAAAACAAAATGCAACTCACTATCAATAATTGCTGTTGTCAAGATTAAGCATTGTGGATTGAAGTATATCAACTAGTTGATGTTGTTTAATTTAAATCTAAGCAACTTAATGTCCTGGTAAAATATGACTAGATAAGGTTTGTGGGAAAACAAAACAACAGTTTTTTGCTGTTGTCAAGCATTGATGTGTGATATTAGCTCAGATACAAAACACCTTTATAACATGTTCATATCAAATTGGACTGTTTCCAATACTACTATTATTATTATTATTATTAGTAGTAGTAGTAGTAGTAGTAGTAGTAGTAGTAGTTGTATTTATAATAATAATAATAATAATAATAATAATAATAATAATAATAATAATAATAATAATAATAAAAATAAAACGTTGATAGGGACTCATCATCAATTCAAAACATTACAAAGTATGCATTTTGTATTGTTGTGCATATTTAATTTTGATAAAATAAGTATAAAACATCAACACCAAAGATTGGACTACATTCATAATCTGTCAGAATATATTCTAATCGATATAGTGGCAGTAATGATATGACAGTTGCATGTATCGACCAATGAATTACAGTGATGACGTCAGGTGTTCACGAAGAGTAAGCATGTCCTTCCCTACCAATAGCACTCGATATTCATCAGTGTATTTGAAGCACAAACCTGGTTTTTAAGACTTAACCTACCGTTGTTTCTTCTTATTTCTAGTTTCCAGTTGCATGTATTGGTTTTCAAAATAGGTTTAATAATAGCAACCTGCACTATCCTTTCGTATTCCACTAGTGGAATTACCTTGGACAAATCGTTATAATAGATTGTTGTGTG
>JAULCD010282157.1:0-10107 GCA_032361085.1 Calliostoma canaliculatum | reverse complement strand
AACCTGCTAATGTTATTACTTATCTCACAAGCCTCTAAAGTGTGACGTTTCAACATCAACGTTAAATTAACATTTATAAACTTTCGGTATAACACTGAGTTTTTCAAGTTGTATTGGAAACTGGCTCGACAAAATTTACCACAATCTCTTCAAATATGTTCTAATTATCGTACAAAATCGTCCCCTTCCCTACAAAACGTTAGTATTGTTGGCTTCATTGCAATAGAAATGTACTTGGGTCTAACTCTGAAGGCTAAGAAAGAACCCGAAAGAACTTTACCAAAATACCCTAACATCAGCAATTACTGCTCACGTGGTCAACAGTAAAAGTAAATGGGCAAACTTAGCTGGCTCCAGGGAATCTGACGACTTTTGTGTTTTTGTTAAAAAAATCAAACCACAGACAGATAAAATCGGCATCCAAATTAATGTAATTAGTTTCAGAGAACTTTCTGTAAACAAGTGTAAATTTCAATTCTACCCAGATCACAGATTTGATGGAGAACAGTAATTCCTATTCTGTTTGTACTGGAAGTAATACAATCACTGACGAAAAAAATAAATCATGTTCAATTTTATTTGATGCACATCTGTCTTATCTACATTTCACTTGGTCCATGAACGTAAGACTTGGCTCTTCCTTTTTTCTAAGGACCTTTATTTCTTAGGTTTAGGTTATAATGACATAAAATAATGACATAAAAATAGTGATCGTCTTTTATAGTTTAAAACCTGTCATGTTTTGTGTTTCACTTAATTTGTTGGACGCTATTACTAATTACGATATGATTCAGCTGTTTGCATTTTGGGACAGTGACCAAGTGTACATGCATGCGTGACCAGGGCGGATTATGTCACCCAGAGTGTTGAAATACCACGCAATTAATGTTTTGTGTAATTAAATGCTATTTCCGCTGAGTATAATGACATGACAGCAAGCACACCAACAGATGTATTCATATCGTGATCAGTTATTGAGACAGAAACTAGACCCCGTTTCACGAAGACGTCATAACTTTATGACGTCGTAAATCATGTCACTCGGTTTGGAAAGTGCACAGTTTACAACGATTTGTTGCATTTGTAGACCAAATTCTTTAACCAAGTGACATGGTTTACGACGTCATAAAGTTATGACATCTTTATGAAACGGGGACCTGAAATGTGACAACCTGGCGCTTTTGTAAAATTGCTGAGCAAAACTAAAACAATGTTGCATTGACCTTGTCTAAGCAGTTCATGCAAATATCGTAATTTGGCAAAGTAATCTGTAAAGGCAATGTAGTGGTTAACTCTGTACAATGGAATTACAAGAACAATGAACAATACTTAGGAATTGCAAGATTTTAATGAGGAAAATGCAGAAGATGGTTTTGTTCCGGTTGGCATTGCATCTGTACACTCACTGGAAAATATGAATAGAACTTATTAAACGGATGTCCATTGGTTTGATAAGATTTCCACTGGAAAACCGTTAACAAATTCGATAAATCTTTTGTTGTGACATGTGAAGAGCTTCGACTTTACATTGATTTACATGAGCAATACTTCACAATTTTAATCAATAAGGCGTTTATCTATTAAAAAAATGAAATAAAACCTACGAAATCACTTGTTCAGGAATGATGATGATGATGTCATACATACAATCGTGGGCATACCTGCAATCGTGGGCATACCTGCAATCGTGGGCTATCTAGGTGACCATGTTAAAGACTTCCACAAAAGACAAACGGGGATAATGTTGATCAAGTGTTTCCTTTTGATTTTAAAAAACCGGACACAGGGACTGCCTGTCTGAAAGAATACCGGTCCTACTCATTTTATGCCGGTCATCAATTCTTGCAGACTTTCAATCTGCTGAAACATTGCTGATATGTACCGATAGTTGAGAAACATGGCTTGGACCAAGCTATGTTTTTTTAGATAACTAACTATATTTTTATACTGTTAGGTTGTCAAATTACAGCATGATAAAATAATAGGATCCACGACTCAAATTGATTATTGACATTGGTATTTCTACTGGACAAAGTGACCGAAACACTTAACATTTACTGGTCGAAGTAATATTGTTCGACATACCCGACATAAACTAGAGAATAAATACACCGTGATCAGACTCATGCCTCTGCGTTACTTGCACATTAAACCCATGTTGAATGTAGTGGGTTACCATGAACATATCGTCAGTATCTTCTCACGATCATTACTGGAAATGTAACTCAATTGATGGTCTCCGGAGATGTTCTTTATGGTATTATTTTAGTGCATGCAGTGCCCAATGGAAACACATGGCTCAGCTAACAAAGACATAGTTAATTTTATAGATTTCCTGATTTGTATAAGCAGTTGCCATGAAAATGAGGAAAGGTCACTTTGTACACCAAACGTTAGTGTTTAAAGTCACATAAGGTCACTTGTTTCAATAATCGAGAAACATTCATAAATATAATTTATAATATATATAATTGCCATTTCACTTACTTACTATTTTGTCTATCAATAAATCAAACTTGCTCAGTTCTAAAAACACAAAATTGGTTGATGTTTAACAAATAAGTATTAATAAACAATGAAAATATTACTCCTAAGGAAAACTTCCTTATACAAATAGAAACGACATTTTACAAAAAGGTATCAGGACCTCGTTCCTAAAAACGACCTCAGGCCAAGATGACCGTGAGGGATTTTTAATAAAATGTGATGTGAAGTTGTTTCTTATCATAGGCTTACAAGTGTCGTAGCACAAATATTGATTTAGAACCGGTGCCGAACGGAAGAACAAAACCTTAAACAAAACAAACAAAAACTAAAAATAGAACCAAAAAGAGAGTATTATTTTATGTCTATTTTCTCATATTTCAACACTCAAAGAATTAAACTTTGACCACAATGCTCTCTTGAAGCGGTATCATGCACAAACTATTGTAAACGCAAACAACTTTACAAAGAATATAGTATGGTGGCCGAGAGGGGCCATCGCAATGTCACGTTGAATAACTAATGCGATATGGCGATACCGCGATAAGACGACACGACATGGCGATATTACAACACGACATTGCAATATTGCGATACAGCGATAAGGCGATATTATCGCCATGTCGTGTTGTGCTATCGGCATGTCGTGTCGTCTTATCGCGGTATCGCCATATCGCGTGGGTTATTGAACGCGACATTGCGATGGCCCCTCCCGGCCACCATAATATAGGGCTTAAACAGATTAATGACGTTGAATACTAAACAAACTAATAACAGTAAAATACACAAATGGTTAATTTGTAAGCAGAAATAGGGACCAGGGCTGTTTTTAGGGCTGTGGATTTCTCTGGGGACTTAGTAAGTATCAACTTGTTGCGGGCTAACGTTTCACAAAGTCTTCGTAAACTTACGACGTCATAAACCATCTTACAGGGTGAATGTGTTTAGTTTACAAATGCTAGACCAACGTTGTAATTATGTGCACTTTCCAAAGAAAAAACGTGTCTTTTCTTAAAGGTTGAAGGTTTACAGCAATTGATTACATTTGTGAACAAACCACACTGGTCCAGCGATATGGTTTAAGACGTCGTAAATTTTACGACGGCTTTGTAAAACAAGACTCCTGTCCTTTTACTTCTTGTAAGAATGTGGTCTTCCTAATTGTATCATTTTATTACCACGCCGAGGCTAATGGGATTAACACACATGACCCAGCCTTACAACGACATAAAAGTAGTTTGATAGATCCCCAGACCAACCCTCAAAATACATATCAGGATGTGTAATGTGTTGATATAATTTCTTTGATTAGATGACATCTAAAAATCCTAAAAAGTAATGAGGTTTTTAAATAATAAAAATAACTGCATCAATCATAAACATGACAGTTTGAAAAAAAAGAAAATGTTTACAAAATATACGACAATGTTTTCAAATCAGTCCTGACAACAAGTTAGTCAAACTATAGTAATACATCAGCTAGCCAAGGTGGCTCCAGGAAAATATGTTTCATTATCAGGCAACAGACAGATAAAATCTGCAGTATAATTAATGGAATTGGGTCCAGAGTGTCTTCGTCTGGAAAAAGTGAAGTTCAATTTGGCGTAAATCAAAGATTTGATTGCAATGTCTGTGATTCATTTTAGAAACAAATCCTGCTTTTGAGGGGAACCATTACAAAAGTACTTTCTTCATTCAAAATAATCTGTTCTTTCTATATTTTACCTGATTAATCAATCTCGGCGTCGGTATGTTCTGCCCAGTACATCTTGACCCTGTTCCTCAAAGCGACCTTAGTGTTAAGACGATCGTAAGCGATATTTAAAACAATGTCCCGTGGAGTTGTTTCTAATCCTAGGATTACGGCTGTCGTAGTACAGAGATCGATTTGGAATCGGTGCCAAATGGCACCGATTCCAAAGGGATTTCTGCGCTACAACAGGCGTAAGTCAATTTTATATTTCAGCACTTACGATCAACTTAACCTAAGATAGCTTTGAGGAACGGGGCCTTGGACACGAGTCACAGAAGTAAGTTCATCCGGGGTTGTAATCTCTCGGCTCAAACATAGATGTTGATAGCAGCATGTTGAGCAACAGGTCATTTCACAAAGACGTCGTGAATTTAAACGATTTCAATGTGCTAGGGGTTTAGGTTTACAAAAGACAAAATCGTTGTAAACTATGGACTTTTTAAAGTCCATAGTTTACAACTATTTGTGACATTTGTAAACCTAAACCAATATGGGTCAGAGAGTTTATGATGTCGTACATTTTTGACAGATTTGTGACATAAAGCTCTAGATACCCAAATCCTACAAATGATGTCAGTAAGCGATTTATTATAACAAGGAATGTAGACATGCACGACACAGTTCCTGTAGCTCATTTCACTTTTGTAGCTCATTTCCTCAGTTTTGTGCAGTGTGTTTATAAACAAGTTCTTGTCTTAACCCCCAAAATGCTAAATCAATGATTTATATAAAGTCGTGGCCCTCCTTGTATTGATAAAGACTGTCCTGTTGTATTGGTTTCGTTAAGCCCTGGCTTATTGGTTGAGTGAGAGAGTGAGTGAGCATTTAACTCGCGGCAGCAAGGGCTGTTTAAGGAATCACCATGGTAGTTGTATCACGCAGTGAAACTTGCAAGCCTCAGCTGAAACCTGCAAACCAAGAGTGTTACCGCATTTTACTCTGTCCTAATTGCATACTAAATGGTTTTCTACACAGAGAAGGGCTTCTTGGCGGATTTCCAATCCCGGAACTTTTGGTTCGTAGTCCCGCAAGTTAACCAATGCGCTACTCTCAACCCCTTGTCCCCCTTGATTATTTCATTTCAAAATATAAAGAAGGAACCCATTTCATCAGGTTTATATTTATTAAGATTTTTCTATGAGATTTTATGAACTGTTGGTATGTTTCGTTAAAGTTAACAGAAAACTGTATTTACGAACACATTTGTGATTATTGTATCTGGGGTGGATCATGTGACAGAAAGATCTCATTTTAACAGAGTACAACATGATAGCTTTTCAACAGACTAAGATAGAATACAGACACTTAAGTGGATAAATGTTAGACTATATAGCTTATCATTCCTAAAATAACTGATAATTGCCTTATCATCAGAATAATACATCAATATGTATCATGAACTATATTATTTGTCAGGATTAGGTGAAGGTTTGAAATACAAGACAGGAAGCAAAGCTATTTATATTGAGCTGATCTAAGGATTACTAAGTGTCCTGTTTAATTACACCCACTTTGAAATAACGCATCTTTATGTGAGTGAGTGAGTTATTGCTTTACGCCGTTTGTAATCATCTTTATGTACCTACTGCTCTGGTAACTGCCAGAGTCAAAGATTCCACCACATTTGCAACTTTCCCCATCACAGAATTTCTCATACGTGATGTCTTAATCACTCACTTGCCAAAATTCTGCAAATTATAACTTTTTTCTGATGACCTTTAAATAGCACGAAGATTACAGGCGTGGATTATCATTAACACACACTCTCCACGTCATTTGAAGTCACTGTACAACATTACAAAAACTTTATTTTTCTATTTTATTTCTAGCTAACATACTATATGATTTATTTTGCAATTGTGAACATTTGCTAAAAAGTTTGAATGCTTAAATTTTCACACTCATTTTAAAAGCAGTTTGCTTGTCAGTTGGCGATGCTTGTTTTCTTATTGATAACCGATGTATTGGTTAAGTATTCTTTAAAAATTGTTGGTGCAGTTCTGCTATGGTAACATTCTTATACGGTGGGTGCAAAATGCGTTTGTAAATAAACAGTAATATTTCAAAATGGGTTTTGTTTTGTGCAGCCGATATTGCATCAAACCGCCAGATACTGTTTTAAACTGACAACTAATTATATCTGTATCTGCTTTATTTAATAAGTTTTAATTTACTAAGCGTCATCATTTACTCAATGTCAAAATTCATATTCTAATCACCTCTTTTCCCCAACCAACATAATAAAGTTATCAAGATGTAAGATGTCAAAACAAATTTAAAACATCAGGTAATACAGGTTTTAACCCAACGTATCTGAATGATTTATTTTTACAAATGATGAAGTAACCTTAACCCAAAAATGCTAAAAATTACATTTGTTATTTTATTGTCCAACGTGTCCACCTTAAAAGGCTTTTGAAAATCTATCTAGTTGAAGTTTGTTTAAAATGGCTCCTACATTATTCGTCACATGTACTCTTATATAGCATAGTTTTGTCCTTAAGTTCAAGTTATAATATAGATCAGTTCTATTGTAACTCATTAAATAATAATAACAGTAAATCTAACAACCTGAAAAAATATTTAGGAATTGTGACTTCTTTATGGAGTAAGGTGCGAAGTTTCACAACAACTGTTTGTACTGTTGTCAGACTTGACAACGGTACAAAAATCTATTCCGAAACGTCACACAACGTCACATAATTTATTTGTTATCCATAAATCCTATTCAGTTTGTTATCATTAAACTTCTAAATGCCCACCAACGAAATTAAAAATTAGATTACGAATTTGTATTTAGCCACAAAGGAAACTCAATTCATGAACAGTTATTTTTGTAACAGGTATATTTACTACTGGAAAGAGCATAAAATTATACACATCCTCTAAAAATATAAAAAGTATAATTGCTTTAACGCTAGGAGTGATAAACTGACTTAATTTGGAAATGAAATTGCGACTCATTGTTTTGTTAAGGCTGAATTTGAACATTGGAATCACACGAAATACCACAGCCCAGTGGGTAATAAAACAGTCCTATGGTGCTAAACAACTGCCAGGGTTAATTCCCAAGTACAACGAGTGAACCATCTGCACGAATATAATGTTTCTGGTCCACTAACCCACTGATGCCCTCGTGCGAGTTCAGCAGGCAGCTTGTTAAATGTAATATGCCATTTTTTCATTATGTCACGAGGACCTTTACAAAAACGTTTGTTTCTCCAACGACTTCTACCTTTGATGTCAGTTGCACATAAAATCCATGTTGAGTAGAGTGAATTTGCCGAAGAACGTTATAAGTATCCGCTTGTGACTACTGCAGGCCACACAGCACATTTGATGTTCCTTGGAGAACCTTCTTATTCCTGGCAAGATGCGAACGTCTTAGTGTATCGTATTAATGTCACACTGATGGTGATGTGATTACAACACATAGAATAGCCTTACAAGGACACAACATTAAATTCCGTGATTTCCTGTGACAATAATCTTTCTTTTTTGTAAAAGAGAGTTGTGTCAATTCCAATAGCAAAGCTCTGTATATAAACAGTTAATTTTGGCGGTCATAATAAGGTCAGTTGTTGCAGTAAAGCCAGTAAAAGTTTAACCACACTGTCATTTCTAACATTACATCGTTTATTGCACTAATTTTAACATATATTTAGATCATTATTTATTATTCAATGGAAATTACATACATGACTTTTATTCTTATGAAACCCTGAATTTCTCTTTAGACTACACAAAAACAAACGAATGTAAGAAAACGGGGAGGGTTGGTGGTGGAGGATGGTATATGCTCTACATTTGCACTACCTGAAACATTAAATACTTAATTAAATATAAATAAATATGTGGGCTGAATTTGAGGTATAAGGATGGTGCCACCTTGTCCTGTAAGAATTTCACATTAAAAGGCATTGCCTTAATAATCGAGAAGTGCTGTACTTAAACCCTTAACTACATTGATTGGTAAAAAATATTCTAGTGTATTTATTTTTAAAAAACCCTTTGATGTCGAATACGCTAATTACCAGGTTTAATTTGTACATCACGTTTCCCTAGTTTATCTTCCCGGAAGGCTGTTGCGTTTAATTGGGCTTACAAGTGCGATAATTTGTGTACAGATCTTAAGTTTAATAATCTCAATTTGGCAATCTCAAGGGTAAAAATGTGACACTCGTGTACATTTAAAAATACATCCTTAAGCATATTTTGAAGAAAAGTTACATAGTTTAGAAATTAAACAGCGTATTCAGGTTGGACAATGATCAATGAAACAGGTCAAAGTATCAAAAAACCTTGAAGGATTCATTGACAAGTAAATAAATTGAAATTAACTTCCTGTTTTTAGTCCATTGATACTAGTTAATTGTATCATCTCATAAGGGCCTTTCAGAGAGTGTTTGTCACTTAACTTAACTCCTGCCTTTGATGTTGGTTGCAAATAAAAATGGGCTGTGTAGTGCAATGCAATGGGTGTCAGTTCTCGAATTGGTCTTTCCGGTGCTTTATTCTTTTTATTTTCTATTCTGTTAATGTATTGTGGTGCAGATGCTATTCGTTACAGAAAAGTAAAGATCGATTCCAAAGAAGTAGAATTGTAGTTTAACTCATCGTCGTTTCTTTTTCTGTCCACCATTTCGTCTATGTAGGCTCATGGCTCTTTGAACGTACATGTATAAGTTTGGAACAACAATAGGTGGTCACAGATTTAATCAAACTAACTAAAATTAAGCATTCAAAAGGTTATTAAGGTTGGTTTTAATTGACATGTACACAAAGCAAAGTACCTGTTACCTAAGAGGTTACAATAAAAAAGAACAATTAATGACTTTTTATTAACATACTTTGCAAAAATTTAACTCTCACAGAGAGCTCTCACATCAGAAGACAGTCAGCCGAAGAAGGAACAAGCATATGCTTGCTCCTTCTTCAGCTGACTGTCTATTGATGTGATCTGAGAAAATACGGACAAGGTACATTCAAAACTCCTAAATTATGTGTCCAAATTTTTTCAGGAAATTTAGGAGTTTATGGGATGGGGAAAAATAATCCAATGACTAATTTGATTAATTTAAACCCTATAAACATTGCTCCTTTCAGATCCTTCACAAGTTCTTATAAACAAGTCACTCTAGCTTTGGTTTTAGTAATCAAAGTTATCATAGTGTGAAGTCGTACCTTCCCGAATTTAGTACTCAGTACATTTTAAGAGTTTTAGAGAACCTGCTAATGTTAGTACTTATCTCACAAGCCTCTAAAGTGTAATGTTTCAACATCAACTTTTATAAACTTTCGGTATAACACTGAGTTTTTCAAGTTGTATTGGAAACTGGCTCGACAAAATTAACCACAATCTCTTCAAATATGTTCTAATTATCGTACAAAATCGTTCACCACAAAACTTTAGTATTGTTGGCTTCATTGCAAATGAAAAGTACATGGGTTTAACTCTGAAGTCTAAGAAAGAACCTGAAAGAACTTTACCAAAATACCCTAACATCAGCAATTACTGCTCACGTGGTCAACAGTAAAAGTAAACTTAGCTGGCTCCAATGAGTCTGACAACATTTGTGTTTTTGTTAAAAAAATCAAACCACAGACAGATAAAATCGGCATCCAAATTAATGGAATTAGTTTCAGAGTACTTTCTGTAAACAAGTGTAGATTTCAATTCTACCCAGATCAAGGATTCGATGGAGAACAGTAAATCCTATTCTGTTTGTACTGAAAGTAATACAATCATTGAAGGAAAAATAATTCATGTTCAATTTTATTTGATGCACATCTGTCTTATCTACATTTCACCTGGTCCATGAACGTAAAACTTGGCTCGTCCTTTTTTTAATATTGCGTCTTGTCTATTG
>JAULCD010282046.1:0-10107 GCA_032361085.1 Calliostoma canaliculatum | reverse complement strand
GAATCTTGATACTGATGGGTATAAAAAGCCAGCAGTCCTGTTGCGATTCATTATCCGAATTTCTGTGTATGCGACAAAGAAAAGAGAAACAGAGTCATTGGACACTTGAAAGCTGGAGAAAGCCAGTCATCAGTTGTCATACATCTAAACGTGAGGCAGAGTACAATTCCCTGTCTCTGGCAACGCTACACGCAGCACAACTCGACCGGAGATCGTCCTATGAGTGGGAGCTCAAGACCGCTTTATCTGGGTGCCTCATCTGCGAAATCGGACCGTCACTGCAGCGTACACTGCCGACAATGTTCCTGGACTGCGTAGAGTCTCTGCACAAACGATCAGAAATCGTCTAAGAGAGCATGGAATCCGAACGATGCGACTACATACAGGACCTGTTCTGCGACACCACCACCGTCGTGCCCTTTTCAAAGGAGCAGGAACGTTCGGCCATGGACCTTCTTGAACTGGAGGAGGATCTGGTTCAGCGACGAGTCGCGGTTTACGCTGTATTGACACGATGGCAGGATGCGGATTTACAGACGTGGAAATAAAATATATGCTTGACAGTGTGTTCGGGAGGTCGACAGACACGGCGGCAGAAGTGTAATGATGTGGGCGGGCATATCTGTGAATGACAGAACAGAGCTGGTGCATGTCCAAGGGAATTTGAATACTGTGCGCTAACATGATGAAATCCTTGAACATCATGTTATTTCCACAATTGATGCTAGAAGAGACATTTTCCAGCATGACAACGCAAGACCGCATACAGCACACATTACAACATATATGTCCTTGCCAACAACAACATTACTGTACTTCCATGGCCTTCGAAATCCCCGGATCTTAGCCCAATTGGCTAAACGTGTACGACGCCGACAGCTGCAACTACAGACACGTCAACAGCTAGTCGATGCGTTGCAGGATGAGTGGAGAAGAATCCCACAATGGCGGATCCGACGTCTAATACAGTCTATGCCCAGGCGATGCAGAGCAGTGATTGGGGCTTTTGGTGGTCACACAGGATACTGACTTTGTTACCGTGCCATCAAAAACAGAGACTCTTGATACACTTTATTTGACTGTATGGTTTTGGATATACATGTCACGATATCTTTGTGAATTTTTATTGCTATATTATCATTACTTTTTGTGTAATTTAATAAAGCATCTCTGATAACACTAAATTTTCACATATGCGTTTCTTTTTGGGGCCAGTGTATATACATTAAAACAAACTTCTAACTTGCTAAAGTTTGCTTTACATTATTTGGTTTCGAGCACTGCAACATCCCAAAATTCACACGTCAAAAATATATAATAAAATAGCAACACCGACAGCTTTTTTTCAATTACAGAACAATTACAAATACGCTTTGACAAAGTAATAAAATAAAATGATATAAAAAAACTGGTTAATGCAACCCATTTATTAAAAATCAGTACTTTAAACATGATTATACTTGTACATAAGCATTAATGTCTCGTGGTCACAACGACAAGCGAATGAAATGAGTTTGTAAACGAATCGATGTAAACTATGTTTTTGTGAAAAGGTTCCTTTAAAACATTTCAAAATATGTTTTAAAACACTATTACATCTAATTAAGCTTGTTATGCTAAACGAAAACTAATGCACTGTCTAT
The DNA here is from genome assembly GCA_032361085.1 of Calliostoma canaliculatum. NCBI lineage: Eukaryota > Metazoa > Mollusca > Gastropoda > Trochida > Calliostomatidae > Calliostoma > Calliostoma canaliculatum. The sequence goes on along the minus strand of JAULCD010282046.1, from coordinate 8,464 downwards.
TTAATTATTTTGTTTGTTAAACAAACATATAAAAGGCAGTGGTTGTGATACATCAACTACCTGGGGCATGTTTACTGTGCTGCATAATAACAGGCGACTTATATATGTTCATTTGACCGGATTGGGTAGAAATTCACCAGGCATGATGATTCAGCCACCAGAGACACGTATAAAACACAAACAAATTCACATTTTGCGAGACAGTAAACAGCGTCGAGTTAATGAAAAAGGGAGAACAAGTGTTGGTCTTGTTTTTGTTTGCTTTTTGTTGTTCCTTTCAGAAGTGCACACCACTGAAACCATTCACTAATGGCTGTGTGCCTGGTGAATCTTTAATGACGTACACCCTATGGAATGAAGTTTTTCAACAACGAGCAGTTGCACTGGATGCACTATGTATTATATTTAGGAAACAGCATGATATACATATAGAGACTATCCCACGAGGGATTTCTGGTATCAAACATATTAGCACGAGTTGGTAAAAAATAAACAAAACTCCGTGGCTTGACTTAAGTTTTAAACTTGTATCAACTCGTGTTGATATATTTGATATCAGTAGAAACCAACTGATATTTTATTTATCATTCAAATGTAATCTATAACAAAAACACTTTTTGAAAATGTTTTACTGATATTTGTTCTGTGGTGGCTTAACAGGATAATGCTGTCTTATGTCATTCTGGAGACATCGTTACAATGAAATGACATGAATTATAACAATTTGTAACAATATGTTTGATCTTGCATTAACGATATAGCCTGTGGTAGCCATTGTTGCATTAATTGCAGGAGATTGTATCGTTCATGTTGTAAAATTTATGAATTTCATATCGTGTGACCCACCAAAGTTAACATTTGTATCTGCGTTTATATATAATGCTTACCACAGTGCGTGCTGAATGGAGCTTGTGGGTTATTTTTTTTTTATTATACTGATGGACCGTATTATCGGGTACTTGTGAAATAACCTCTGTAATTTTTTTAAGAACAATTTAATTTCTAAAACATTATATATTTTCAATTAATTATAATATTGTTAACAATCTGCAAGCATTGACACACGTAAGCCTTTAAACTTGTAATTATTATAGCCAATTAAAATTTGTAAACATCGACGGGCCGCCATTTTAGAAGGTCCCCAATGTCACGGTATCGATAAGAGTTGAACAATAAACATGAAAAAACATAATTTTTGAGAAAGAATTAAAATTGCTACAGTAACTTCAAGAAGTTTTACATTGATTAATGAACATAACTAAACAAATCTTTGATGTTGTATATATTTAAAATAACTCGCTTAAAAATTTTCATCTTCCGAACACTGATTTTCCGTGTTCATCGACAAATTTTCTTCAAGGTGCCGTCAAACGATTTAAAATGATCAAGAGTACTTGCAAACGGTAGTTTTCAAACTCTCAATAAATTCTTACTTTGATTAACAACATTTTAAAGCATAACATGTTATTTTGGGGAAAATAAATCTGTACCGCGAGATTAGGGATACCGCGAGAATGTGAGAACCAACTATATATTAGAGCTTGTCATTTTATGTCTTGACAAGTAGACTAACTGTGGCAACAACTTCGAAATTCAATTTTAAAACAATATTTTCAAGGTCTTTACTAATACAAGTTCGTCAAATGTTCAATGTTTAGTATGTGCATTATTCTACTTCATCGATTGATAAAACTGAAATTTATGTTTTATTATTTTTAAAAATCGGGATAGCGAATTGATGTCACTGTCATTTTCATAAGACAGGAGTGAATTTGGTTAATTTCTGTTTAATAAATGTCAATCGTATATTGATACGTGTGCTATTCAAAACGCGTGCGATATATTCAAATATAAATTATGTCAGCACTTCTCGTAAATATTATTATATTTGGAACTATAACTAGATGTGTGTGCGGTGTCAAAAGTTGGGATTCAAGAAGTAAAAATCACACAAGGTATTACTACGCTTTTAGCAAATTGTTGACATAAGAAAATGCAACTGAACAAGCAGTAATATGTCCCAAAAATGAATATATCTGCAGCTGGTTGTAAAATACGACGTATATTTCATCTCGTGATTGCTTCGCAACTCGAGAAAATATGGTTTTAAGAATTCACGAGATGAAATATACGTCGTATTTGACAATCAGCTACGAATAGTCTGTATGTATAATTAAGCAACATCAGAGAGTTTAGATTTTTGTTTCATTGTGCCAGGATTTGAGACGCCTGAACATTGTTCCACACTTTTGATGGCATTGTTATGTTTTGCACTAGTGACAAATATTAATGTAAGTCCCTAGAGTGATAAAAATACTGAATAATCTGTCATGTTTTTATTTACAATTTCATCTATTCCAGGCACACCACTAGACGCCAAACAGTGTACTTTGTAAACCTAAGTTACTTCTAGTTTACTTCTTTTAATGGTACGTTAGAATGTGGTAAACTAATTATTTGTAACACTGTTTGCAAAGTAGTCGAATGGGTATTTAATCTGCGTTGAAGCTGTTTGCTGTTGACTCTACATCGCAACGCACATGACTCGGTCAAGGATGATAATTATTAAGATGTGAATAGAGGTTTAGTAGGCTTTTTTCACGTTTCTCATTTGCGATACCCTGATGTCACCTGCGCCTCAAATAATGTTAAACAGATAAACAGACTGCATGCTAAAACAGAGAGTTTCTGACATAGTTTTAATTTTAATTTTTGTTAGTAAAAGTGGTATAAGAGTTGGTTTTTAAAACAAATGGTGCTGGTTCTTTAGTTTAATTTAACGTGTATAATGGCGAGAGGTCATGTGGTTTGTAGTAAGTGGCCAAGGATGCGGTTTAACGTGTGCGTCAAACATGTAGGGTCCGTTTTACAGGTGGATATTGTGTTGATGTAATGTTAATCTGATTAAAACCATTTCCATTGTTGTGTTGTGTGGATCTCGGAACTTCCAAATTGAGGTCATGACAAACTGACCTTTCAACGAAATTGATCAACCAATACAAAAAAATACCGAAACCACTTTTAACCAATCAGAGTAAAACTTCTTTCAGCTTTATGGCGTTGGCTTCATGATAGTGACTTCTAGTGTTGACCATGCACTGAAAGTTATGTATTTTGAACTCCGTTAAAACCACACAATACATATATATTTTAACGAAGGTAGACTTCATCATTTTTGATGATGCAGTATTGCAAATAACGAATCTTCGTGACCTAACAATATCATTACTTGCTTACAATCTCGAAGCGGACACATTGCTATTCTCATGAGGCCAGCCATCTTGCATTGGTGTCAATCGGAATGCTCATTCGGGGTGCATTAGATAACTAAAAGTTTAGAATGCAGTCATAATGCACAACTTTGAAGGCAGCGCGCTGATTGGTCCGAGGTCAATTTGTTATGACCTTTTATCAAGCGCGCTCAGATCCTAATGCAGAGAAAAGGAAGGAGCAACGGAGCAATAGGACTCACTGGTTTTCAATCAGATTAGTGCAATGAGAGGTGTATCACTTTATCATATGGTGTAAACACAAATATAACATATAGTCGTGTTTGCCACGTCACTGTCCATATGACATACACATCCATTACATAATTATCTTCAATTGTGATGTCTAATATAACATTTGTTACCCCCCGCAACAACGTTGTTGCGGGGGTATTAAAATGGGCTCCGTGCGTCCGTCTGTCCGTTCGTCACGTTTCTTGTCCAGCTCATAATTTTGCTACAAATTTGGTCTGGAGATGAAGAAGAATATAATTATAGGTCGTGTTAATCAATTTTGAAAATAATTTTGTAAAATTTTGGGTTATTGTGCCGTTTTTGAACGGAAGGTGACGATTTTTAAAGAAAATTGTTCAGGGTCCTTTTCGGCTCATAACTTTGCAACTAATTGTCTGATGTTGATCAAATTTGGTGTGGAGACGTAGAAGGATAAAATAGTGTGTCGTGCTAATTAATTTTGAAAATATTTTTGTAAATTTTGTGTTTTGAGGCAAAAATTGGTGAATTTTTACGAAAACTGTAAGGAGTCCTGTCCGACTCATAACTTCCATTCTATTGGTTTGATTATCATTAAATTTAGCATGGAGATGCATAAAGGCATGATGGTGTGTCATGGTTAAAAGTTACTTGGAATATGCCCAATGACATCTTTGATTTAAAAACAATTTGCCAGTTGCGGGGGTATAGCTTGACCATGTCAGCTGATTATTTTATTAGAAGTATGTTTGGGGATGAATGATTTTGTAGGTATATGTTAATTATATCATTTAAACCTAAGTCCCTATCTAATCTTACCCCTGTAGTTATAGTATTGATAACAACAGTTAGTTTATGTTGATTTACACAGTCTTTGGAAGTCTTGTCAGTTTCTTCTGTAGCTAATTACATGACTGTTTGCTTGGTCAGATACTCAGACAGTGCTTATTATCTATGTTTAATGTATTATTTGTGACCGTGCTTGATTAGAAAAAACTAATGAGTATGTATACACATAAACTAGGTGAACTGTGTTTTGTTTACAAGTTATCACTCCTGCATGTTTTGCAGAAACACATAAAATTGTGATTATAGTACAGCAACTTCAGCTTCTATTTTTAACGTGCTCAGAGGGAACGGTTTTGGTGTTTGTAAAATGAACCGACTGACCTTGTGACTATAGCATGATCCACCTTCAATCTGACGCCATAGGTGCAATCTGTTCTCTGAATTTAATTAGACTTTACATTTGAAACCGAAAATCGGTCATCACTATCGCTGCAGAAACAGCATGGAACAAATACATTATTAAGATGCTTCTCGGTAATTTACCTTCTTATCTGTGATCTTTGTTAAGATAGAAACATGAACATAGAAATCTTCAAACTGACGCTGTTCGAGTTACAAATCATCAACTACATAGCCTTAATAAAATATAATGATATCTCGCAGGATGCGAGAAGAGCTGCATATGGTAAAGTATGGCTGCTGCGTGTGGTTGTCTCAGTTTCGTTTAACTTTTAACAAGTACATCAAACATGATGTGCACTTGTATCAATAACTTCGTGTAGTATAAAATGCTCGGAACAGCAACAACAAGTACAAGCAAACACACAGAAGTAAAACAATATACCGGAACATCTTGGGAGAAATACATCGCTTGAAATAGTGCCATATGTTACGTCCAGCTGCTAAAGAACATTTCTAGCAGCTGCAGCGTGTTCAGTGGATTCAACAGATTTCCTTTGTTTTGATGATAATTCCAATGAAAATATCATCAGACCAATGAAAATCTGCTGAATAATTGCTATAATGTATATGTATATATTTTTAGTGAGGTAACGTTTTTTTTATTTCCAGGTCACAAGTCGAGAGATGTTCACAGTGTGTGGCTTGTTTGTTCCGGAGAAACTAAGATTGAGATGAGATGTCTCTGCGATGCTGTCCCGTGTGGAATCAGATAAGTGCAGGCGATCGAGCCGACAACAAGGTACAGCTATGGATTGATCAATATCGGGTCTTAGAAGCTTTGACATAACTCATCTTCCCCTACACAGAAGATAACCACAGGCGTTATGGAGTGACGGCGCATCTTACGTGTCTTGTTGGTGAGTTAAATATATGTTTTCCTTAAACAGTACACTCATAAATATAATCATAAATTCTGGCCTATTCCAAAAGGTGATTGTAAGACTAAGACGTGAAAACTTTCCTCTCTCGTACAAGTGCGCTGAGATGAAAGTTAAGACAACCTTGCTATGTAAAAACATTGCGATACGATATTACTTTTACAGTGTAAAAGCTGTGGATGTTTGGTCTAATGGAAGTATTCAATAGTAATGAAAACATATTCGATAAAATCGATCTTAGCTCAAAATAGTTTTGTGAACTGGGCCTAGTTACTTACAAAACCTTAGATGCACCGGGTATGTATTCATTGTAAGTCCCTGACGTCATGTTTATGTGTTTTTCTACCAATCTGTATCTACCAATCCCTCTGGAGAGGACGGTTAGGTAAACTATTTGCTTAGTTTAGTATTTTGCACATTACAATAGGACGTTACACACGACTTGTTTACAATGCATTATGTTGACGAATTTATATTTCGCTGAATACAGTCATGCATCACTTATCCGGACACGTGCGCCTTTATTAAAATTATACGGATAAACGAATTTTAGGATATTTAAACCATGGACTTTTGAACCACGTGCACATCTACACACGTAACAATCAATAATAATCACAGACTGTCGGCTGCTTTATGTGTTGAGATGAGAGACCACAGGGTGAATTCGGGTGTAAACATACTGTTTATAGCCGCCCGGATAAACGAGACAAAACGGTGTGTAATTCAGCGTTGTGTATGTGAAAATGACCGTCCGGATTTTCAGATAAATGAGTAAATTTACAAGGCTGTGACTTATTGGGTGGCGATATATCTGGATATCGGATATATAATGTCCGGATAAACGTTGCATGGCTGTGTCCAACTTTAATAGAAATTAGTTCAATATTTTAAGCAATCTTCCTGTATAAATTTTTACGTTAATGGTGTATAACATACAATAAATAATTATGCACACGATGATATGGGACATGTGTAGATATGTGTATTACATGGTTGATCCATGGTTACATATAAAGAATATGTGTTGTATATTTTTTTATTTTGGAATTTCAATTTTCCCTTTTTAATAGGGCCGTTAAATAGTGCACTCAACAGGGTAAACATGTTTACGTAAACATTATGTTTTTCAACCTTTGCATCTAAATTATGTGCTTCCCAACAGCGTTCAATAAGCATTAAATCATAAAGTTATTAAACTACATGGCAGGAGCTGTAACATATTCTGAAAGCCGCAAGACAAAACTCATTGGCGTGGATTCGGTTAGAGTTACAAATAGTATATGTGGTGCCATACGTTTTACTTTAATACTTAAGGGAAATGATCGCCTACGTTTTTGTAGAATACTTTATAAGACATAATAGCAGAAAGTTATGATGTTAACTAATTGTTGTTGTATTAAAATACTCCAACCTCCTTTAAATGAATACCTGGAGAGGTATTAAAATAAGTCACACGTGACGTGTAAATATGTTTAAACCAAATGAATAACAAAATGTATGGTGTGTTTTGTACTCAGTCTTCCTGACAAAGGTAAAAAAATGTACCGAACCATGGACGTTAGGATTATGCAGTCATTTCTGACAAAGCCGGACCCTGTTCCGCAAAGCGATCTTAGGCGAAGTTAATGCTAAGTGATACAATATAACATTGCCTTACGACTGTCGTAGCGCGGAAATTACTTTGGATTTGGTGCCAAAGCAATGTCTGCGCTACTACCATCGTAAGCCTATGACATAAGAAACATCTCCACGGCACATTTATTTTTAAAAACAGTACTTACAATCATCTTAATCCTAATTATAAGATCGTTGTGGAACGGGGCCCAGAATTTGTTTCCTTGCAAATTAAAACCCACCAACATAATTCGTAAAAAGTACTCAGTTAGCATATTCCACAAGTAGACTTAGTTGGCTGCAATAAACACCACATGGTGGAAAATAGATAAGACACTTAATAAATTTCCATGAAATAATGACAGATATCTCCAGGGCCCCGTTCATCAAAGCATTCTTAGGCTAAGTTGATCGTAAATGCTAAAATATAACATTGGCTTACGACTGTCGTAGCACATAGATCGCTTTGGAACCGGTGCCATTCTAAATTGACCTTTGAACTACGAGAGCCGTAAGCCTACTATAAGGAACAACTCCATGAGATATTGTTTCAAAAATCACATATGATCAACTTAGCCTAAGATCGATTTAAAGAACGGTGCCCTGGACTGCTGGATGCATAACTATAAAACCGTATGTCGGTGTTGTTTTGCACCCTCCTCGGTGATTTATTTTGTTAGTAACTCGTGTATTGTTGTTGCAATGAGTTCTCTGCCATGATGACTTTCTATTTGTTACCAGATTGTCCTTAATGTTGGTCCATGTACATGTAGTGTGTCACTGGTAGTGTTTAAGAAGTGGATAAGATTGATTATTTTAGTCCATTTGTCCTCATAAACCAGTATGGGTCATTCCAGTTGTTACGTAAAATATGAAAATAAATGTAAAAGTGCATATTTGTGAAATAATTGATTTGCAAAGCTTATTAATGACAATTATCAAATGCATGTATTTATTTAAAGCACATGTATTATATTTTGACTATTCATTTTCCTCCTGCTTTTTTTAGTGTTATTACTGCCTAAGTTATAATTCCCAAGAATGACAAGGAGTTCCCAGTGTAATGCCTTCATCTGAAACTCATGCAGAATATTGATGCGTATGGTGTATACAACACAGTAGCAATATTTATCTTCTATTTTTCCACAAAGTAAATACTATCACTGGGTGAAATGACTGGGTTTCAGCTGCGGATACCCCTAGTTTCCGCCAGGTAGTTTCAGCTAGTTTCCGCTC
>JAULCD010281935.1:0-10108 GCA_032361085.1 Calliostoma canaliculatum | reverse complement strand
GGATTTACAACTGGTGTAGAAATGTGACCTGCTTTTTTAATTTGGTTTTACAATGTGGTATAGAATCATCACCTGAAGAGATAAGAAGTTTTACATTACCTACGTGAGGAATGTGTAAGTTCGACAACACGAAGAAATAAGCTTTGTATCAATCATGCTGTATTCTTTATCAAGTTCGACAACACGAAGAAATAAGCTTTGTATCAATCCTGCTGTATTCTATATCACAGAAAATGTGAGTGAAGCTGGCTGTAACCAACTTCAGTGGATGTATGTGAAGATAAATATACATGTATTTTGTACTTAATATATTTTACATTAGGGTCAATCATAATATAATAGTACGTTATATTTCATTTCTATATCAAAGAAACCAAAATAAGAAAGAAGATACCAATTAATGAAACCTCAGAGGCAGATTGTTCACCCTTAAAGTGCCAGACGCAGACTTTGACTGTTTTAGAGTCCCAATTACAACCAAGGTGGCTGTTGAAAACCTATTCTGTGGTAATTTGTTTTCAAGAGCTCCAACAGGAGCTCTAGGAAACAAATTACCACATGACAGGTTTTTAACAGCACAAGGTGGTGTCTTTAAGTTTTACAAACCAAAATTCACCATTCTAAGGGTTAAGAAGTTTTTGGTCAGATTAAGAAAAAGCATATTGATACCCAAACATATTCATCAGTTTAGACAATGCAATCTACATCTATATTGTAAAATGTTTTATTTGCAAAAAAATATTAGTTGCTGAGAAAATTTGTCTCTAGGTTTACTTTTTTATGCTTTTGTCATGTAGATTGGATGTTACTATGGTAACAAGTAATAGCATCGTCTTAAAAACTTTTTTTTATTTAGATTTACAATTGGTATAGAATCATCACCTGAAGAGATAAGAAGTTTTACATTACCTACATGTAAAGTTCCACAACACGAAGAAACCAGCCCAAATCACAGGCTGTTGCATTTTGTATCACAGAAAGTGAGATTGAAGCTGGCTGTAACCAACTTCAGTAGATGTATGTGAAAATAAATATATTTTGTTCTTAATGCCTTTACATTAGGGTTTATAATAATAGAATTATGTCATGTTTCTTTTTTTTTTATTATCAAATTAAAAAAACTAAGGGGAGAAAGAAGATACCAATTTGAGACCTCGGAAAGTGGACTGTTTATTACTTTAGTTAACCTCTTAGGATTACGATCCAGCTGTAATGACTTAGGATATCATTTTATAAAACTAGCACCTATTTCACAAAGCTCTTTTAAAACTAAGATGGGTTAACCTTTATCTTAGCGCTCTCATTATGTAAGAGGTAAGATTAAAGTTAAGACATCTTAGCCATACAATCCATTTATGAGGACTTACAACTAAGGTAACATAATGTTATGAACACAGAACCTGGGTCTTGTTTAACATAGCCCCTGTAAAGCTAAGATGAAAGTTAAAACATCTTAGCATTGTGAGAGCTTTGGAATGAGGCTGAAGAAGAACCATGTCATGGCTACCCTCCTCAACCAACATCAGGTCACAAGCCTGATCAAGTGTATCTGTCTTATGGGAAAGTGCAACACGGAAAGTGTTGATTTTAACCCTTACCGTGCGGCATAGTTTTGAAGAAGTTTTCTTGAGTGGCATATTCCGGATTTTTTTTAAAGATTTCGATTATCCAAATTAATGCCTGACTTAACATGACTGCATGTCTGTTCATACGGATAACGGAAATATCCTAGTAGCCTGACCCGGATATTTCCGTGAGCTGCTACTTGAAGCCTGACCCGGATATTTCCATGAGCCGCACGGTAAGGGTTAACTCAAGTTTGTTGAGTGTGGTTTGGCTGGACCGAAAAATGTCATAATGTTTTGGTTTTGGTTTTCTCTTATATGTACTATAATATTCAATATCCTCCTAATAACTGGGCTTTACCCAGTGGATGTACATATATACAATAACCGTTTAATCATCTCAGCTTCCTTGCAAAAGTCGGCAATGTCCGTGGACAATTCCGGCACTCGGAACACCTAGCGACAATATCTACACAATTTAGTCGGTCACTCAAGTCACAGTCACTGAAACAAATTATTGTCCAAAACCACCACCACTGCCGGTACATCAAACCCAAGGGAGGACGAAATATACATTAGCAACGGCCAGAGCGAACACAAGAAACAGCGACCACCAACAATGTCCCCAGCCTGGATCCAGTTTCGCCTTTGATTAGACAACAAATCCTGGAGGGTAAGGATGTAAACTTGGCTCTCCTTTTATGCCCTGACGAGCTCTCTATCAATCCAAGTAGGATTGAATTGGGTAATGCGGAGCTACACCTTAAGTGCTCAAGTGACAGGCGTCTTTACCAGCCCTTAACGCTTCAACAATTTCTGAAAGCCTTTCAACGCTACCGAAACATCCTAACAGATTTCTACCAAGACCTGTCCAAACCTTTGAACACATACCAGAACATCATCATTGGTCTCGCTGAAGAAGATGAACACCTTTTTTATGTTTATCAAAAGATGTTTTCGGCACAAGCAGCTGCGGCTATTGAACAGATGAATCAACCTTTAGATTGGGGCAATCTAGAGACCTCTACATGAGGATTTTTCATTCAAAGAAGGATCTTTACTGCCGCCACTGCCGAGAAATCTCTCACCCATCAGACTTGTTCCCTATCACGAGGTGCCGGTACCAGCTTCATTTCGGAGAAAGGGACGGATTTCAACAAGAAGTATGGTGGATCGGGATTCCAGAGGCTGGACGATTATCTACCATAACGGCCAGCCTCTATGCAACAACTTTAACTTGGATTTGTGTCAGCAAACGAATTGCAGGTATCAACATCTGTGCATGTTATGTAAACACCCTGACCCTAGGAAGCATTGCAACAGGGGCAAGCAACCAGCCAAACAAGTGAACAGAGATTACCAGTGACTACATACAGTTCCCTCACCTGCTAACCACCAGTGTTTACAGGCATTATTACAAAGCCACCCAGACCGGGAAATGGTTCAAAAATCTAATCCAAGGCTTCCAATGTGGCTTTCACACTGGCATCAAAAACCCTCCAACCAAAAGCATCGTATGCAGGAATCTTCAATCAACATGGGGACATCATAAGGCTACAGCAGTGGATAAACTAATTCAAACGGAACTTCAAAAAGGGTTGATTATTGGTCCATTTTCATCATCCTCCTTTGAGTGTCATAGGGTGAATCCAATTGGTCTAGTAGAGGGGAAATATTCTAAGAAAAAGCGCAATCCCAGTCTGAACTCTCTGATCAATAAAGATAAATATTCATTACAGTACGTAAGCATTGATGATGCCATTACCATTATTAAAACACTTGAGAAAGGGTCAGAAACCGACATCACAACTGCTTTCAAGCTATGCCCATTACATCCATCTGTGTGGCATTTACATGGGATCCGATGGAAGAAAACCTTCTACTACTACACTCGCCTGGTATTTGGCTGCCGGTCAAGCCCAAATTTTGTTGTTGTCATCAACCATTTGCTGGATAGCAGAACATCGGTATAACATTAAGTATATGCTTCGATCAACATCCAGATCAAGGTGAAGGAACTATGAAAACCCTGCTTCAAATGTTCAGAGACCTGAACATTCCTTTAGCAGCACACAAGACTACAGGCCCCACGACATGCATAGAATATCTAGGAGTGACACTGGACTCGGTCAACATGGAAGCACGCCTACCTCTCGAGAAAATATAATGCAATCAGTGACTCTCTATCCCGATTACAGATTCCTCGATTCAAGAGACTGGCACCAGAAGCACAAGAACCCCAGACTTCATGTCCACTGAAGTCAGCCCTGAGGAAGAAGACAACTACAACCAGCACACACGAGGCAGTGAAGGAAGGGGTAAAGAACCTGTGGTCTGCTGCAGTATCGAAGAAAACATTAAGTATCTACCAAACTGGCCTCAACACCTATGTTACCTTCATGCGCCAAAGTGGCATAGCCTGGAGGTCCCAGCTCCCACCTGTATCGGAACAGCACCTCATCGAATTTACATCGTATTGTCATTCACAACTACAGCTACGGTATTCCACCATCAAATCCTACCTGTGTGGCATCAGATTCATGTACCTCAAACACGATGTGGACAACCCTCTGGATCAAAGGGAACATGATTAGATTGGCTACAATAGAGAAAGCAGTTCAGCGACAACAAGTTGCATCAGTAGGGAAACGTCAGCCAGTGTTGTGCTTTAAACCAAGGTGTCCTGTGTAATACTATAAGTGTTTTAATGAAAGCGGTGTGCTGTGTGGCATTTTTTTATTTCTCCGTTGTGGAGAATTCATATGTGATGAGTTAAATCCATTTCAACACCTGTGTGTTAATTCAGTAGTTTTCGCAGAGGACTTATCTCACCTAACACTTACCTTGAAGACATCGAAGACTGATCCCTTCAGACACGGTACACCTATTGTTATGTACAAAACTAATTCGTTGATATGCCCTGTTGTGAGTATGCTAACATACCTCAACTCAAGGAAGCTAACATGTAGAGATGGACTGGCTCCACTTTGTCTTGATCAAGAAGGTCATGCCCTCAAACGCCAAGGCTTTCTGGGACACCTTAGACTAGTGCTACAAGCAGCAGGATATAACCCAGAACACTATAACGGACACTCATTAAAAATTGGAGCAGCAATAACAGCCTTGGTTGAACAGCATACTTCAACCAGGACTTATTGCCAGAAGAAACCTCTGGTTGACTTCTCAAATCAACCATCAAGACGGGGATCCACATGACCAAAAGAAATTGTCCATGTGTTAACCCTTACCGTGCGGGATACTTATATTGCTACATAGCACTTAGCGTTAGGGTTGCGCGGTATTACTGGTATACTAGTAAATCGCAATACAAACTGAAACAAGCACGTATTGTGATACGTTTGTGATGTACCGGTATGCTGATGGTCATGTTTTTAGTTTTTTATATATAAATTGAAAGTCATACATTAACCGATACAATGCCGAATTAATTGTAGTTTGATTTAAAACTGTAACTAACTTGTGCTGTTGAAAACCTATCCTGTGATATAATTTGTTTAAAAGAGCTCATATTGAAGCTCTTTTAAACAAATTATCCAAGCAGTTACAGTAAACAAAAGGACAGCGGTAAATAACGACACCAGTAGTGAAGCCAACACATCTGAATCGGACAGTTCAAGTGTCAACACAGATGTACGAACGAGCAACCAAGATCGAGTGGACGCAGCAAGAGGGAGATACGCACGTACAACCCCGCAAGAGAAATACGACCGTATTTGGTATTTCCAAGAAATTGGACAACAACTAGAATGTGCGACTATATTTTCGAAGTGATTGGGATACATGCACTGGCCAAGCTGACAAGGGCTCAGTATCAAGAGTTTTACACGGACAATCTGCACCTTAAGGAGGGCAACTACATCGCACCAGCAGTAGAAACCGACAACAGCGATTCAGACGAAACCCCGGACACTTCAGAGACAACACTCCAACCATTAGTAAGCACAGTCAGAGTTATGCAAAACACGTTATAGTTGGTTGTCAGTGAGGTCGTGACTCTAAAAAATACCAACTCCAGACCAACCCAGCCAAGCCATACAGCATGCAATCCCTATGCAGCTGACGGCTTTCAGGGTCCATTCCGATGAGTGGAAATATCCGTCTAGAACAACAAATCAGAACTCACTGGACACCGTGAGATTTGCCGGGGATGATCCTTTTGTTATTTTTGGGGCGTCACCAAGCCATGGACAGCAATGAGACACCTGACGTGGAAATATGGGAGGGAAGGGACGTTAACCTAGCACTGTTGCTAATTCCAGACGACTATTCGGTTCAGAGTAATGTACTACAGCTGAATGATATGTTATTCCAATTAAAAAAACCTACAGACCGTAGACTGCAGCAACCATTGACTTCAGCCTTTAGAAATGTTTATTGTTGAAGGTTCAAGGACATCATGTTGACTAGGTGGCCGCAGCGCAGTCAAGAGTTGGACAAATACCAACGAAACATCATAAAGATGCATGCCAGATACGATGACAACAGCTTTTACCTCTATCACAAGTCCAAACCAAGGAAGCACTGACTAGGTGCCACTCCATCTCTCATTAACGTGGTACTACTTCAGAAACAGTTAAAACAGCACAGCGACAAGCATTTTGTCTCAAATCTTGTCAAAGGTTTTACAGAGGGATTTTATGGAGGAATCAAAACCCCCCTACAGATTCCAAAGTGTGTAAAAATCAGCCCGCAACAATCCAAACTCAGTGCAAGAACTTTTCAGTGCAGAACTAAGCAAAGAATTCCTCATAGGCCCTTTTACCACATCTCCCTTTCCATGCCATGGAGTCAACAATAGGCATAGTCAAAGGGAAAATATTCCAAAAAGAAAAGAATGATTGTAAACTTTTCTGCGCCCCACCACAATGAATTACATCCTGGCCTAAACTCTCTTATCAACAAAGAACTTTACTCTCCGACATACGTCAGAATTGACGACACTATCAAAATCATCAAGTCTTTAGGATTACACTGTCAACTCTGTAAAACAGACATTTCCGACGCATTTAAATTAATACCGATCCATTCATCAGGATAGACTTCAACATGTGTCGTACAATTCTAGAAAACTGGAATTGCGAATCATCCTTCTACAACGACGAAATAGCAGCACCAGACATGGAACTGTACACAGATGCAGCCATGTCTGTCGGTCATGGGGCCTATTACCAAGGACATTGGTTTGCTGAGGCTTGGCCCAGTGAAATACTAAAAGCAGCAGATACAGAGTCATCATTTGCATTGTTTGAATTATTTATGGCTGCTGCGGTCTGAAGTTCTGCAATAATACCACCACGGTGACCATCATTAACAAAACTTCGTCCCTGATCTATGATTATCATGAGATTAATTCGCAAACTTTTCTTGTTAGCAGCTATGCACAACTTTATGTTCTCAGCCGCGTATGTGCCAGATAAAGACAGTTGCTTTGTCTCAGTTGCAGCTCCAGAAGTTCAAGACCCTGGCGCCATAAGCAGACATCCAAACAAGCAAATGCCTCCCCTTGTCAGCGATCACAATGCCCCCAATCCAGATCTAGACAACCTGTGGTCACAAGCTTTGTCAACCTGTACACATGTCGTGTACTGTTCAGGTTTAAACACCTTCATGATGATGTGTGTTGTCATCTGGAGGCCAGCTGCCTTACCAGTGTTATCGGAGAAAGAACTGCTGTCATTCGTGGCTTACTGTGTCACATCGAAGTGCGACTACGATTCGGAGTTACTTTGCTGGCATCAGATTTGCTTACTTGAGACATGGTATAGACAAAGGCCCACTACTGCGATCAATAAGGCACCAAAGAGAAACAATACCACTAGATTACCTATAACGATTGTTATCCTGCTGTCTAGGACTTGAGCAACCTCTGTTCACCCCTTTTACCACGCATATGTTGCGAGCAGTTTTCACAATAGCCTTTTACGCCTTTCTTTGTAAGAAATCAGTATTTCTTTACAAATGAAAAAAAACAAAAAAAATTAGAGAAATTTATGGGTTAATAGCTCTGTTAATCATTTTTTTTTATATTTTCGAGTTACTGAAACCAAGATGGCTACCCACATCTTTATTCACTCAAGTATCAGAAGGGTTCCACAAGGTAGCAAAATTGACAACACCTTCTGTTGTATAAGACGAGCACGACTGAAGTCGCAAGTTCTTGGCTGCAGCAGCTCTGAGTTCCTGCAGGAGCCCATACTTAGAAGCACCAAACCTCTGTAAATGATCAGAGACTTTGGAAGAACGGCACCAGATGGCACTGACAAAAGGGTCATCATCCAAGGAAAAAAACTTTACATACAAGAGATCTCGACCCTTTTTTAGCTGTTTCTTTTGCTCCACGAGAAACTCTTCAGCCGAGATCTGTAGCCATGAAACAATGTCCTGGGCTCTATCGGAGACAAGTCCTGATACATACAGATCCCCATTCAAAGATGTTACAGACTGACAAATTACTTTTTCCTTAAACTCTGCAGTCTTCATACTGTCAACAAACTTCTTTGCTGGTAAAGGTTTAAAAACTGATATTACATCTTTAGACATAAAATTTTCTTTAAAGATAATACAGTTGACAACATTATTTTCGAGGATGTATGATTCCACAAAATATGGCGTCAAGTTTCTTTTCTTTTCAGCTGTAACCACACCTTGTATGTCATCTCTATTTATGTCAAAATGTATAGTCCATTCGGTTTTGGATTTTCTTAAAATTAGATTAAAAAATATCTCAGAGCCAACATTACAACTATTGATACAAGCTACCATGTAACCAGACTCTTTTGCTATACAAAGTTTGTTCACAACTTGTGGATGAGGAACTAGCAGCAGGACCATCTCCTGCTCATCTGCAGATGTGACTTCATATAAGTTAGTCTCTCTTTCTATTTCATAGTACAGCGGGTAGCCCTTCACGGTGCTGAGAGCATACTTCACAAGTCCATCCAGGTCCATGTCTCTAGACCAGGCATTCATTAACAACACCCAGCTGAAGCCGGACCTGTGATGCATGGCTGTTCCACAGGATCCCTCCATAGCTCCTGTGTGTCCGAAGGATGACCCTGAATCCTGAACATCTAGGCCCAGTCCATACCACTGCTCACCCTCCTCGTAACTCGGTCTCGCGAGCATCTGCGAAACACTGTCTTGGGTCAGGATATCTTCATTTCCACAAAGTTGTGCACATCCAGATAGTTGGGAGCCTGGCATTTGAAATTTCATTTTGTTGTCCCTGCTAGTATTTGCTGTAATATCCTTGTCCCAACTTTCACAGTAGCAACCGTTATTCAGAATGGGAACGCCAAACGAAGTGTAGGTGTCATATGCTTGACAGACTGATATAGAATTATCAATACCCTTGTTATTATCAGGGATTTTATGATATATTTCACTTAATAAATCTTCACATAAATCATCGTCTGTGCACACAAATTCACAAACATTTAAATCATACTGGTGAAAGAAAGTGGAATCGAGAATAGAGTTTTCAAAACCACTACACTGAAAAAACGGATTACACTGACACGTGGTTTGAGAAACGTGAACTATTTCTTCACTTACAAGAGAATCGGAGTTACTTCCCTTACAAACAGAGACATCTGTATCCTTGACTAATCTTTCACTTAATCTTTCAAGTTTCGGCGACCTCAAATGCGCCTGATCTTCCACGGCTCTCTGTAGCTTGTGAAGTATGGACAAGATGTCGGCAGGGGAGGCAACCCATCCACCGTATGCCCCTGTGTTCTCCATGCTGTACGAGCCATACTGAGGTAAAACTAGGCCGTCCTCTTGGAAAATTGACTTCAGTAGCGGTGGCTCTCGATTGTTGAAGTACTCAACCTTTAAACAAAGTTTAACCCTTGAAGTGTTGAGCATAACATTTACTCATTTTAGTTTTCAAATTCCAACTGAAACAGGCTGTTGAAAACCAACCATGTGGTAATTTGTTTAAAAGAGCTGCTATGGGAGCTCTTTTAAATAAATTATTACAGGATAGGTTTTCAACAGCACAAGGTAGTCACAGTTTTAAGACTGGCTAATATCAACTCAGCACTGTACGGTTTTAACCATTATAGCACTGAAGTTCCTGACTTAATACTGTGACTATCAGTATCTCGTGCTATTGAAAACCTACAGATAAGATTTTCAACAGCTTTTTCAGCTTGGCTCTTAACACTGAAAATCACAAAAAATTTGCTTAGCACTTTGAGGATTAATTTGATTATTACTTTCAGGAATAGACAAAATAAACATGTTTAACAGGGATTTACTGGACGCAAAATAGTGCGTCCCATAAGCTTAAAATTTGACAAGGGACACAAAAATATTTACGTGTACGTCCGAAGGGTCGCATGAAAATCACAAAATCAGTGTTTTAGCTGGCGATTGTCGTAGTGCAAAGATCTCTGTGCTACGACAGTAATAAACCTATAATAAGAAACAACTCGATAGGACATTGTTTAAAAAATCACCTACAATTAATCTGGATTATTGAATATGATACACACTGTACACAGTGACCTTCTACC
>JAULCD010281823.1:0-16011 GCA_032361085.1 Calliostoma canaliculatum | reverse complement strand
AGTTGTGTTTATCTTGTACATTGCAGCATACATATTTATATATAACTTTATTGGTTTTAAATATCCAATTTATGGAATTTGGTTAAAGTTTAACCTGTACAGTTGACATCTATTTGTTTCCACGTTCAATTTTCAGTCTAAATAGGCTGTTGAAAACATATGCTGTGGTAATTTTTTTAAAAGAGCTCATTTAGGAACTGTTTTAACCCTTAAAGTGCAGAGCACAACATCTGCTCATTTCAGTTTTCAAATTCAAACAGGTTGTTGAAAATCTATCCTGTGCTAATTTGTTTAAAAGAGCTCCTATAGGAGCACTTTTAAACAAATTAACACAGGATAGGTTTTCAACAGCACAATGTGGTCACAGTTTTAAGACTGGCTAAAATCAACTCAGCACATTAAGTGTTAAACAAAGTGCCACGGGCTTAAGGTGGTCAGAGTATCTATAAACTCAGTTCAGCGATGTAAGGGCTAAGGGCTAAGGCTGATTGTGGTTATCTGTAGTTTATGTTAAAAAAGGCATTGTATGTAACACAAAAACACAAAATTCTGTAGTTTAGACATCATTTCATTTTTTTTTATTCAATTCAATTACTTATTATTTTAGGTACCTATAAATGTGACAATCCTACACAGGAAATGATGCTATATTGTTTGAGTTAGCGTATGATAAAATGTCATTGATATTGCACAGCACTGATAAGACCAGTTTACATAACGAAAAGGTTCATAATCATATGAAATGTTTAAACAACTGTTAAATATCGGTTCAAGCTGTTGAATATGCCCGATTCTCACCATGTTGGTTTGATGTTGATCGAAAGACGTGTTTTATCGACAAATTATACAGTGAGAGAAGATATGCAAATTGGCAGCAAACATCTGTGCAATCTCCCAAGCTTTGCTCGACTACATAATTGACGTGTCGGACATTGCTAAACACTCACAGAATTACTTGTTCTCGCTGCACAAACAACCGACCAAATACAGGAATACTTCCATGAAGCTGTGTCAAGGGCAACAGAGGCATGTTTGAAACACTTAAACCAGCCAATTTGCATACTAATGAGAAAGGTTGCGTCAATGTCTGTCAACTCCTGATATTTGTTGAGATCTCCGACAATAGTCTGTATATTTGTGCTGAAGAGTATGTAGTGGGTCTACAAAGTTTATCATCTTAAGATCCGTCGGGCTGGCATAAGACAAAGACATTTAATATTAGTGTTTTTTATTATGTTAGGCTAAAAGATCTTAACATTTGCCTTAGGGCTTCCATGATATCGTTAAGGCGAATGTTAAGATGTCATAGCTTTTGGAGAGCCTTATGGAATGGAATCCAGTTGTTTGGAAGAAACTTAATGTGAACAAGGGTATTGGTGAAAGAAATAGACACTGTGTCCATTATGAAGCAGAGATGCTTTGCACATGGCCTCATGGATTCAGCTTCTTTATGTAAAAGTTGCAAACATTTAAAGCTCAAAGTTTCTACTGACAATAATAAACATTCCACTAATTCAGGAATGATTTTTTAAAATTTGTTTTCCCCTGGATTGATCTGGTTTTAAATGTCTTGTGTCCATGCTGAGAAGAAGAGTTGAACAAATTGTGAACCAAGGGTCATTAATTCTCAATACATTTCCTGATGGGGGGTTTTGGTCCTGATAGAAATGCTTGCATTGATGTTACTAGTATTAAAAATTGATTAATCTTTTTAGTTGATTGCTTCATTTTACTTTTCCGATAATGCAAATGTTGTTATCAGAATTGGACATTTGCATAATTACCAAAGATACTGAAAAAAAAAAATGGTTTAACATTTAGTGTCCTTATTTATAAATACAACCTAAAATACTAGCAATACCTCAACGTTTTTATTCAACATAGATTTATTTATAAAGGTTGAAAGACCTTGATGTAAATCAAATTGAAAATTAAATATTCATAGTTTAATATTTCAGTAACATTTGAAAAAGAGCAGTGCTCATAATTTGCTACATGGCTTTCAATTAGTTATATTTTTAAACATAATGGTACATTTTTAAAAACTGCAAACTCATTGTTTGGAAAATATTGCCATATTATGAATTTCATACGAGTGAATAAATTTAGACTGACAGCAATATGTTAGTAATTCTTGATTTTATCGGAACATTGGGTTAAAGTGGGGGGGAAAGAATTCAACTTTTTTGGCTAACACAAACCATATAAATTAAACTGTTTGATTGACATTTTAGAAGTTGGTGGATGTATATTAACACTTGTTATGTGAGATGGTAGAACTTTCTCCTAGAATCTTTTATCTACACCAGATGGCAAGATTGTTCGACCCAGGCAATAACTCAATAATTCGCAGAGACTTTCGGGTTGTGCCACTGAAGATAGACAGCAGCAAACAATGCCGCACAAGATGAAAATCTTCATAGAGGACACCTTTTAATGCGTTATGATGCAATGTTTTGATATTGCTTTTTATATCATCAAGCATCAATATTTCAATAATTTTTTTAATACGTATGAAATTCAGGGCACAAATAAGTTTTTACTGGTCTATTTAGGATGCAGTTCATGCACATGTCACACCAGCACTTTCAGGGTTAACAGAATAGTGAGCTGAGGGAATACATTAAATTGTTTCCAAAATTTGGTCTAATATCACACTCAGTAAACAGTATCTTCACTAATTCTCTCGTAAATCTGTGGTGATCCTTCACCTCTCTTGAAAAGTCTGGTTCGTGTGGACATGCATAGGGCGTGTTGAGGTACTCATTATATATACAGCCTCCTTCAAGTTCTCACCCTGTGTCCTAGACCTGTGTGTGATAAGTCTGGACATGTTCTTTCATACTGGTTCACTTTCTTCCTAACCCTTGGAATACCAAGCTCATCATTCACATTTCAATCTAAAAAGGCTGTTGAAAACCTATTCTGTGATAATTTGTTTAAAAGAGCTCCTCAGGAGCTCTTTTTAACAAACTATCACAGAATAGGTTTTAACAGCATAAAGTTTTCAGCCATACTTGAATCAATTTAGCACTGCTAAGGTTAACCCCAACATGCTGATAAACTGGTTAACTTTTGTTTGTCAACAGCTCTAATAGGTTTTTTTTATATTTTTAACAAACCTGTAAAAAAAGTGCTTTTTTCATGTGCTATGAGACATATGTGGTTGTCGTTCATCAATATGAGAATTTAGTTTTTTTATCTTGCCACCTAATTTAATAATTTCATAAACTGCTGTTTTTATTTATGTGATGTAAAGTGTCAATTGGTATTTCCTTAGCTTATAATTTTTTTCATGTTCAATACACTATATCAGCTAATAGACAATATGTATTTCTTCATTTAATACATTGTTTTGTTGATTTACTCATCTGTAATGATTGTTAAGTGACAAGACATTGTGGTGCTTGAACAGCTTGACATTTTGATTATTTGCACACAGTTTTAGTGTCAAATTCAAAAAAGTTAAGTTCAATTAGGGTACAATTAAAGAAGGTGTAACTTTCCCAGGTGATTTAACAATCAACTTGATCTACCTCATCAACACAGGTGTGTAGACATGTCCTAGGTGTCGCAACTTTCAATGTGTACTGGGTCATCAAACAAGTGCCCTCTAATAACAAAAACAATAATGAAGTTACCTCCACCCAATTTACCTGTGCCCAGGTGTAAATAAGTCCCACCCACCTGTACAGGTGCAATGTTAACCAACACCTCACGGTTCTCGGTGTGTACAGAGATTAACACGTGATGTAATATTGTCACTGCCCACACTTCATTACCTCAGTGTACTAACACCCATGTGGAGGATTAGTCCAGGCTTCCCTTAATCTACCCTGGGGGGATATCCCCTCTTAACCATATCAATGAAATAAGGAACTGTTAGATGAAGTCTTTTAGTGTGGTCCCTGCTGTGGTAATTGCAGCCCGTCTTCATCGGCTCATGCTCTATTTCTGCACAATGTAGCCCCCAGCATGTATAGTTACAGAACATTGTTGTCAGTCTCGGCTAATTGCAGGCTACAATAAGCCTTAATTACATGATGGCCCTTTTATCTAATATCTCTGCGTGAACTAAGGTTAGACATGATGCACTTGTGTTGGGCTGGGCCCTTTCCATGAAGTTATAATGAAGAAAGAAGGATGAACTTGGTGTGGGTTTGAATCTCGCATGAGCCTCAACCTCACAAAGTGTTAGAATCGTCACTTTTTGAGACAGTGTAATCCTTGATATAACATCTTGTGTTTGTCAATGTCTTAATGACATAAATTTAATCATACTCAAAACTTAATCGGAACATTTCAAGATTATGTCCAAGAAATTCTCATCTTTTTGTAACGGCATGTTTTCCATCCATGTAATTCGTAAGACAAAGACATCTTGACTTTCATCTGAGCACTCTTGTAATGAGAACACTGAGATCAAAGTTTAAATGTCTCAGCCTTTCAAGAGTTCGGTGAAACAGGACCATCCTGCATCTTCAACATTATCTTTAAAATATTCAAATTAAGCTCAGGCCCCTGTTTCCCAAAGGGATCTTAATGTTAAGGATCGTAAGTGATTTTTTGAAAAAATGTCCTGTGAAGGTGGTTCTTATCAAAGGCTTATGACTGTCATAGCTCAGAAATCGATTTGGAACAGGTGCTGAATGACACCAGTTCCAAAGCTATTTCTGTGCTACGACATTCAAAGCCAATGTTATATTTTAGTTCTTACGATTAACTTTGCCTTAAATCGCTGTTAGGATGAAGTATTAAATGAATGACCATGAGTACTGTGAGGATGAAGTATTGAATGAATGACCATGAGTACTGTGAGGATGAAGTATTGAATGAATGACCACAATGTTTGCAACAGCTAAGCTGAACAAACATCAAAGGAGCGAGGAATGGGAGATTATCATACATCAAAGTAAAGCCACGTGATCTCTAACCCTATTGTTCCTAGATCCATGTGACTATAGTCCACTCTCAAACTGCTTTAGGACTATAAGTAATCCTTCATTTTATTGAGGTTTCTATTTCTTTTAACTATACTTACAGCAGATTATATATTGATATTATGGCCTTTGTTCGCTTGGGTAACTAACTAATCCATACACTAAGTATGAAAAGAGGGGATGATGTATTAAGTTGTTTCGATGAAGTTTTTCCCCAAATATGGGCATAAAACAGTTTCATTTTTAGAAGTACAGAGATGTTTTTAAATTTTGATTTAGTGAAACAAAGTCTTTATGCAATTTTAAGGAGTGCCCTGTTTAGTAATTTGTCATTGAGCTAAAGATGAGGACTTCAGAAAAAAAACAGTTGTAAAAAATGAAGATATAAGCAAATTCTTTATTAATTTTTTCATGAAATAGTTGATAAAATAAAAATGCCAACTAACAAGCAACTTTCCACAATTCATGAATATTATTTCAACATCAAGGCCTCATTCCTCAGGCTAAGTTGATGGTAAGTGCTAAAATATAACATTGGCTTACGACTGTCGTAGTCCAGAGACCGGTTCCAAATCAATCTCTGCGCTACGACAGTTGTAAGCCTACGATAAGAAACAACTCCACAGGACATTGTTCAAAAATCACTTATGATCAACTTGACTTAAGAATGCTTTGAAGAACGGAGACCTGGATCTGTGATGTCTGACCACAAACCAATACAAATCAACAATTAGCAGCTGTTCAAAACATAACACAGCTCAGAATATTGCATACATTTGTGTTAGCACTTTTGGTGTAATTATTAAGGGGATCTTCTAGATAATATCGATAATAGTTGTGTTTTATTCCTCTCTGTAAAGGCTTTCATAGAAGAGGCTCTTTTCAGTTGAGGAAAGTTCTGTGAGAAAACAAGTTAATTTGACAGACTACTTTTTGGTCTGGTAATCTCTGTGTAGGACGCCAAGTCATCAGAAAGTCATCATATGCAAGACTCAAAAAGTAACAAAGTATTTGACTCATGGTTGGTCAGTGAACTGAACAAATATTTTGGTGTCTGAGAATGCCCATACTTTTTAACTACAATGTGTTTCTTCCTACAAGTAAGGAAAGGATGGAAAGGTTAATCGGCAATACATCATGAGACTGATCCACTCATTATACACGGCTGAATAAATTATTTGCAAATTGTAAAGTTAATATCATTCAGAATGAGCCTTAATATGTTTCCATCCCAAGAAAGCCATAGTTCAAATTGGTTTGATAGTTTAGCTTCAATGATGAGGAGTTTTAACAACTGATAGGTTTTAAATAAATGTAAGTTAATCTGTTCTTTGTTCGTGTATTTTTTAAATTTCTTTGTTTAGATCGAAGTATGACCTCAAGATAAAGTCTTTGTCACAGCTCATTAGAACTATGCCAATATCATCACGGCCTTTCAAAAATGTGATTGCACAGTATTTCTTGTGTTCACAAGTTAAGAATTGTGAACATGTTCAAAAGATCCTCTTTTATCTTGATAAATAAATTTTACATTTTATGTTGACAAATGTGTGACATAATAATCATAGGTGTTATACTCTCATGTGAACTTTGGATAATTTTTAGACATTATATTTCTCCTTAATTGGAGAATGTCAGCTGGGGCCCAGTAAAGGTTGCCATGTAATCAGTAAATGATGAAGTTAATTACACGTCTCCTTAACAGAGATATCTGTAAGCGCTTGGAGGCAATTTAATGATATGAAGCTGTAAAAGTGGATCGTAAAATAATCAAGCAAGGTGACAGATCAGAATGTCCAGTATATTGCTGGGATATGGAGGCATTGTGTTTGGCTAATTACACCATGTGTATCTGGATGGACCTTGGCTTGGTCTGACCTTTAGTTATGCCAGATTATGAGAGGTCAGTGTGCACAGGTCATTAGAGTTGACAGCGGTTTGTTTGACATCCTGTGATAGATGTCTCTATCATCAGCATAGCTCTCATAAGTGAGTACACAAGATGATACCTAAGGCAAAGCTTGAGCACAGAGTTTATAGCAGGCACCTTTAGGAACTTTTAAATTTCAAGTAGCTTTGGCATTGTGTCAACAATTTTCCAAGATAAACAGAAAGAAAAGAGTGAGAAAAGCTCTCCCTGTTGTATTTATCTTTTAACCCTTAAAGTGCTGCGCACATCATTTGCTCATTTTAGTTTTCAAATTCCAACCAAAACAGGCTGTTGAAAAAACCTATCCTGTGGTAATTTGTTGAAAAGAGCTCCTGCAGGAGCTCTTTTCAAAAAATTACCACAGGATAGGTTTTCAACAGCACAAGGTGGTCACAGGTTTAAGACTGGCTAAAATCCACTCAGCACTTTAAGGGTTAAGTAGATTGAATGATACTGAATAGAGAACCAAAAAATTTACAGTGTATATTAAAACAGTAAAAATAATTATTAAGTTTTTAAAACTTTGTAAAAATTCTTTAGTCAAAGATAGCACCTTTACAAACTAAAAAGGGTAGTGTCTATGGAAAACTTTATAGACAGGAATAGAAGGAACCGTGAACTATTTTCTTAGTGTTTTATGCTTGTGGTGTATATTGAAACTATGTCTATGATCTTATGTGGAAGGTTTTAACCAAAGTCTGACCAAGAGGGTATAGTATGACAGCAGATTTCCATATAAATAACCAGATAGATTTCATTCAGTGTGTGGATGGGAACTTGATATACTTCAATGAAAGAGTCTTAAGAGGATATGACATTCAATTTCCATATAAATAAGTATATGAGCCTGATGCAGTGTGTGACCGGGAACTTGAGATATATGGTGATGGAGCCGGAGGGGCTGTGTCCTTGTTGAATGTGTTGGTATAGCTCGAGTAGCTGGGGAGTGTTGTGAGAATATCGTTCTGAGCTGAATGGACTTGTCATCAGGGGGCTGCTTACTTCGTTTTTCATTCATTCTCCCTACCTGACTGCCTCCATTGTCAGGCCTCACTCACCTGTGACCAGCTTAGATGAGAGCACTACCTTCACTGGACCCAAGGGGTGATCGACCAATCAGCCGGCCCGGACCCTCACGCACACTGTCCCCTGGTGAAATTCAAGGAATGCTGGCTATTTAGCTCACGAGTTGTAGCAGCAAGACCCAAGCTTGTTGAAACATTAGGAATGACTGTGTGGAAGGACTCTAGTGGTCAGATGGTATAGCTGCACTGCTTTCCTCGTGGTCAACATTAGAAGCATACTGTGGGCAGTGAAGGACGGACTTACAGTCAGTTTTACGTGGTTAAAGGACAAGCTACCTGAGAACAATGTGGAGGTGGATACTTCTCATACTTAACTTGGGATTGATTTGAAAAGTTGGACAACTTGTTTGACTGTTATTGTGTTGCAACGTTCAGTCATGTTGACTTGACAAATGGACACTTGACTTTTCTAAGGAAAAGACTGTTGTGGAGACTGTCTCATTCTGTGTGTTAGACTGTTCCCATTCTCTAAATCTAAACTGAGTTAAGTATTTTATGAATATTTGTAGCTTGGATTAAACAACAGCCCCAAGATTTGTGACTTGTTTAGTAGAGTGCAGATATAGACGAGCTGGCCTGTAGATCATGTGTGTTTCTATTGTGCAAGTGACAGTCTGGTATTGATTTCTGGGACAGGTGAAGTACTGCCCACATTACTAGCGTCCAGCAGACAGTAAGAGACTACTGTCCTCCACGTACAGCTGACCTTTAACAGCGGACACATAATGTCAAAATTGTTTCTCATCTGACCTTTCTGCGTGTGAGGTGTAACGAGAGAAAAGTAATTGAAGTCATTCGCTATAAAGATTGCTTTGACATTTTATTGCTGGACACTTTTTCTCTGAATCTCCCGGATATTATTCTTAAGTGTGGAGCCTGCCCAATCCCGGACATTTAGGCATTTGCTTTTGTTTGGATCGTGCTCAGTTGATGGGAATTCTAAGCATCGTGGGAAACAACTCATTCCTACATATTTGTTGTTATTAAAATTTCTGCTTGTTCAACTGCCAGCTGACACAGCCGTGTCCCAAGTCTCCCGATCAATAAATACTTGGCAGAGTTATCCTTCCATAGCAGGGAGTGACTGACTTGCCCTCAGAACACGGAGCTTCACTGTATGTGTGGAGGACGATGTTGATCAGTGCTTACTTGTAACGGAATATGTACTAGACAGGACAATCATGCCTTACTATTACGACACAACCATCTTTCGAATGCTCATCAAATCGAGAAGGAAGAAGTTTCACAGCCGCTATGGCTGTAACAGAATCAAACACAGGTGAGATGACAAGATTTTATCTTTGATATTTTTCAGGTGTGTGTTTTGTTATGTTAGTTTAAGACTATGTAATCCAAGCTGATTATACAGGGTAGAAATGTACCCTGTTATGTATGTATGATGAAACAAGTTGTGGGTCACACTGGCCCGAGCTGGTAGATGACGCATGGGTGTTCACAGCTTTCAACATGATTAACTATGCAGATTGTCATTGATTGTTTTCATTGTGCAGGTATTGTTTATCATGCTACATTTGTTTAGTGGGCCTCCTTGTTTTATTAAATTTTCTCTGCTAAAAGGTTGTCATTAACGCTTTAACTGGTGTGTTGATTCATTTTAGAATCTCAAGTATGTGTCAAATGAGGTGAAGGCATTCTGATAAACCCTTAGATTTTAGTAGGATTTTACACTGTGGCCATCTTACATTGTTAAAAACATACTGTGCTTTTGAAAACCTATCCTGTAATAATTTGTTTAAAAGAGCTCCTGCAGGAGCTCTTTTAAACAAATTATAATAGGATAGGTTTTCAACAGGTCTGACTGAAATTACAGTGGTTGCATCACTTTAAGAACAAGATAAACATCAATGCTTGTAATTTAAAAAATCACAATAAAACTTGACTGAATTTAAAAATTTAATAAAGGATATTTTTTTTTAATTAACTTACTCAATCAATAATTAGTTATTTTAATAAAAAACCAATCTCATTTGTTTGCTTAAGCCTTTAATTATGGGTTTGAGTAATTGTAGTTCAATGAGGAAAATGAATAGTCATTACTGTACAAGTGGTCTGAGCGAGGCTGAAACACACAAGCATTCCAAGGAAAATGCTGCGTATAGGTCGTGTAGGTCATATTTTTAATAATGAATAATTTATTAAGAATTTCTCTCCCATACAGCTAATGGATATAGGTCGATTCACGATGTTGTGGTATAAATGTTTTATTTTCATTTATGCCTATACCATTACAAATTATATTTTGCCAGCTACATAAATGGTGTACTTCTGTAATAAGTGCACATAACTTTAAATTATTTAGTATTACACTATAAAATGTTCACATTTCACACATACATGTGATGTCCTATTATGTTTACTGGAGCTGTTAAAAACATGGTTTGAATGTGTATTTTATAACCATTCTACAATTGCTAACAACTTATTGATTTCAAATAACCTGTTATAATGTCAGAGTTAGATGCCCATCAATTATTGACAGTGAAATACTAACAACAGTTTTGAGACATCTCTTGGTAATTATCCTAAAGTGAGCCCACGGCTAGTTATATCTGTCTCTTGTCAAAACTGTCCCCTTTAAAATAACTCTCTAAACTCTCTATGCTCCAGTCATTCTCGGAGTGAGCTATGTAAACAAGATGTGGATGGAATTCAGTGTTGGGTTCTGGCGACATCTTGTTGATAAATATATAATGAGCACATTGCAGACACATATTTGCTTGGTTTTATAGATTTAAAGAGAGCTACTTGCATGCAATTAGTTATTATTATGGCTTTGTTTTCACTTTGAAATGAAGATTACTTGAAGGAATTAATTTACAAAATTGAAACAGTCCACTAATGGTAGTTTTTTTTGTTTTTTGTTTTTTTAATACAAATATTTAGTGGAAGGATTTTTTTTTAACCCTTAAAGTGCTAATGACATGACTTATCAATTTCAGTATACAAACTCTAATCTGAATATGCTGTTGAAAACCTATTCTGTGGTATTTGTTTGAAAGATCTCCTTGGGAGCTCTTTCAAACAAATTACCACAGGATAGGTTTTTTACAGCAGAAGGGAATCACAGTTTTAGATATTACTGACCCTGGTTCAGCACTTTAAAATTGATCAGTATTTAAATTACTGACATAAGTCAGATTAAATCAAATTTTGAAATGTTACATTTAAGTGTAGTTTTGTACATTAAAATTTTGTTTTAAATCAATTATTTTAAAAATTTAGTCTTCTTTTTTTTTTGGTTGTCCATAATATAATATACGTTAACCATGTCAATCAAACTACTAGACCAAAATAGGTGAAACTTGGCATGTGGTGTGTACATCTTTATAATGAGGACAGCCGATTGTTTTAGTTGAAATCCTATTTAAATATAACTGGTATGGCGTTAGGTCACCCATTATTCAGCTGCTTTGCAGACATTTTTTGTGTCGATACAAAGTGTGTGGGTTTTTTTATTATTGAATTTTTTTTTTAAGGTTTTAGTAGTAAAGCCACAACCTAGTTTGTCTATATCATGCAAAACAAACAACAACAAGGCAATTTTTGAAACAATAGGGCTCTATTTTGCTAATTTGTATTTTAAAATAGTCACCATATTTGCAACATAAACATGTGTAAATTAATCAAATTGACAACTATTTGTTGAAAATTGTTTTGGAATTGGTTCTTAATAAGCCTTAACACTTATTTGACAGGTTTTACTTTCATTGATATGAGAAACGATTGTCCACCAGATACTTAGTAGTTAACTATTTACATTTCTCAAGTGTTTCTAAAGACAGGAAACCCAATTTTAGGTAAAAAATAGTTTTAAAAAATTAAATGAATTTTTTTTAATGTGTTTAATTTTGGAGTTAATATGTAATTTGTTTTATTTTTCACTTTCAAAGGATGTAAACTTGAGAAGTTTGAATTATCAACTTTTAGTCCATTAGTTGATCTTTAAACTTTTTCATCAGTAAAAGTAGAAATAATTAACCCTACAAGTGCTGAGCCCAACACTTGTCCATTACAATGTCCAATTCCCAAACTAAGTAGGCTGTTAAAACCTATCCTATGGTCATATGTTTAAAAGAGCTCCTACAGGAGCCACAGGATAAGTTTCTAACAGCACATGATGGTCAGTTTAAAGGTTTGCTAATTCCTATTCAGCACTTTATGGGTTAACATAAATAGTTGTGTGTTGTATACATATTTGGCGCATCCGTTCAAGTATACACCTGCTGAAGAGCAATTAATGAATGTAAATTAATCCATTAGGCATGCATTTCAAATCATGCTATCAAGTGAATACAAAGATGTGTCACACAATGTTTAAAAACTACAGCAGTAGTTCATCAATTATTTATCAAAGCAGTCAGAGAAACCATTTAAAGAATTCAGCCCATAAAATGGCTAATGATAAAAACTTTAAAAATCGATCAAATTTTCATAACTTGACGTATATCTCGTTAAAAGATCCAAATCAAGTATTTAAGCAAAAATTTGAATTATGCGAAAACTTTCTTTCGTTATTTGATCCCTTGAGACGAGTTAGAAGATAGGGACTCCAAAGTGCGCCATGAAAATTTGATCAGAAATTTTCATTTCCTAGTGTGCTATTGGACTGTGCTTATAGATGTGACATTGCTGACATACCAGGGAAATAATCACTTCTGTCTAACTAACTTATTGATGCTTGCTCGAGGTTGGATGCTTCATCAAGAATTCACCAGTAATAAACGAGCACACTTTTCTATTTGAAGCAGTCTTTATGGAATTTTCATGTGTGTTTCTGTTAGCTTAGCTTGGGAAATAGTTTTGAAATGTCAGCATTCTTCAGGATCTGATATGTTCACTGTGTTTGATTTTCAGCAGCAACACTAATATTGTACCTGAAATATTAATTTTCGCCAAATCAGCAAAATTCTCCAAACAGTTCGTAAATACTTTGTGTGATATAATAGTAATTTTGTCACATCTTTGTGTTGACAATAAGAGGTTAATCATTCATGTACCTACATGGTGCTGTGTAATATAGCATGATATCCTTGAGGTACATGCTCAAAATCTGTTCATAGTGTTACATAAAACTGAAAGAGTAAAATAAAGCAAAAACATCAAATTTTGTCTGAAAGAGCATGTCGAAATTTTATGAATGGATATTAAGTTGTTGATTTTTTTCACACTTACTACTACTTTTAAGGGAAGTGTTTGAAAACTTTTTAGAATACATTATACAGCTTCTAATGTTTACAACACATAACACCATTTTAACGTCATAAAACAATCTAGCAAACATGTGTTCATTTCACTATCCAAATTTAAAATCTTCAAGGCTGTTTAAAACATATCCTGAGGTCATTTGTTTGAAAGAGCTCCTGAAGGAGCTCTTTCAAACAAATGACCCCCAGGATAGGTTTTCAAGAACACAAGGTTCTGTCTGTACCTGGGTTAGGACATGATCCTTTAGTTATCAACTTCTCATTAAAAGGATATTCATACATTTTGAAGAATGGTCTCCTTTGGAGGTCCATCTTGAGTGATATTAAGAAGTATCACATGGTTTTATGTGTCTGTTTTGAACTCCCTCATTCATGTCTGTGTTTAATAAACAGATGTTTTCTACAAGCTGGCAGTCCGCCATGCTTGGCTGGTTGTGGTGTTGTTTTACCATGACAACCATCTGACCTCATCCACTCACCAGCTGGGACAGGTATCATGTCAGTTTCAGCTGCATACATTAATCTTGAATTTGATAACCACATATTTTTTTCTGTTTCATTGTCCAAGTTCCAACCTAAATAGATTTTTTAAAAACCTATTCTGTCATAATTTGTTGAAAAGGGTTCCTTCAGGACATATTTTATACAGCACAGGATGGTCACAGTTTTGGGTTTTAATTCCATTTCAAGTGTTCCAATCAGCACATTCAGCACTAAATGTTTTAAAATTTTAAGTAACCTATTAGCATAATTGGAGATTTTATCAAGTTGCGTTCCAGCAGTGTTTAATTTTACTTTTCTGTTTTTTTAACAGACAGCTGTAATTTTTAGAAAAAAGAGAGAAGTGTTTAGTTTTAATAAAATATATATCTTTATTCTTTTAACATTTGGACATAATTATTTTCTTGCAATATAATTGGAATGGTTTATATCAGTTTAAATGAATTAAGACAATAGCTTTTGGCTTGAAGTCCCAGAATGCTAATCACATGCGAGATAACTGAGGCACAGCTAACACAGGAATGTTCTACTGCTGTAGACAATGAGTTTCAGCAGAGATAATTACAGTAATGAGTATTGAATCTATGTACAGACAAGAATGTTCATGGCTAAAATGTCTTGAGCTTACCCAGCTGGACAAACTGACTTCAATAACCATTAGGTTTAAAAAAAGTTAAATGAGAATAAACAGAAATAATTCTGGTCTTTATGAATGTCAACTTCTTGGTGTGCATGATCACAAAGTTTTGAGGCATATATTTGCTCTTTCATCAGGTGAATAATGAAGGAGCAAGTGTATGCTCCGAAATGTTGTGAACATATGCATCAAGAAGTTGACATCCATAAAGACCAGAATTATTCCTACCACTTCTCAATATCTAATGTGGTGAATTTGTGGCCACCTTGTGTTGTTGAAAACATGTTCACTAGTTGTCTGTTTTTAACAGTCTGTTTTGGTTGAAATTTGAACTCTAAAAACCGACAGATGTCCTCAGCACTTCAAAGGTTGATAGAAATAACTTCTGAGCATCTTGACCTTAACTAAAACTAGTGGAAACTTTTTTTAAGTCATGCTAATGTCAAGAATAATTTTCTAGTATTTGTTTTCTGTCTTCATTGTATGAAACATCTCAGGTGGTAAGTCTTGTTCCTCATTGCTCTCATAAGACTAAGACATTCTAACTTTTATCTTAGCGCTCTCGTTACGAGAGCGCTAAGATAAAAGTTAGAATGTCTTAGTCTTACAAGAGCTTTATGGAACATGACCCTGCTGTACTTTGAGTTCACAGGAGTGTATTTTTTATAGCCCACTTGAACAGGCACTATTATCTCGTATCTTCCAGTTTATGACATGAGAGGCTGAATGCTGTTGTTAAACATCCATAGATAAACAGGTGATCAGTTCCCCTCCGGAATGTCAACACTGTGACGTCTTACGGGAATTGTAAACACTGTCCTTCTACGTTTGTCGTTGGTTGACTGTGTGTTTGATTAGTTTTTCTAAGCTGTAAAGAATGTGGACACTACCAAAGGATAAGAGTACATTATGTCCATCAGAAAACTTTGCTCAAGAAGTTTATAACTTTTATAATCATAACAAATAACGAAGCTTAGCTCTCTAGTACTTTTTTAATCATGATACATTTCATGATAACTGAGCTAAACTTCCTTTGATGGTAAGTTTGTACAGTTG
Organism: Calliostoma canaliculatum; assembly: GCA_032361085.1. Classification (NCBI taxonomy): domain Eukaryota; kingdom Metazoa; phylum Mollusca; class Gastropoda; order Trochida; family Calliostomatidae; genus Calliostoma; species Calliostoma canaliculatum. The sequence goes on along the minus strand of JAULCD010281823.1, from coordinate 637 downwards.
GGTCAATATTTGCAAGAAGAGAATTTGTGACAAATGTTAATGGTTTGTGTGGAAGCAAAAGTGTAAATCTTGAAAGAATTTTAACCTAAAAATTATTTTTAAATACAATAGTGGGATTTGTTCCCAACTGAAAATATGATTTTTAAGACGTGAATGATAAATGTTTCCGGTTTTTCACAGATTTCTGAAATCATACATTTAAGATCCTAATATCCTTTCCTTTTAGCTTTTTATTACTATGCATGTGTTGTTGTTGGTGTGTAAATAAGCCTACATCCAGAATGAATGAACACTAAGCCTGTGTTAAACTTGTAGCCATGTTAGCTATGCGAGTGATGTGTTTGAACACTACGGCTCCAGACAGTCCCTGTAACAAACTTAAACTACTGGCTTTAACCCTTAAAGTGCTCAGTTGATTTTAGCCAATCTTAAAACTGTGACCACCTTGAGCTGTTGAAAACCTATTCTGTGATAATTTGTTTAAAAGAGCTCCTGTAGAAGCTCTTTTAAACAAATTATCACAGGATAGGTTTTCAACAGTCTGTATCAGTTGGAATTTGAACACTAAAATTATCAAATGTTGTGCTCAGCACTTTAAGGGTTAATAAGATAAAACAGGTTTTCAGCTGCAGTAGAT